>QLSS01000049.1:110131-399639 GCA_024372645.1 Trichomalopsis sarcophagae | reverse complement strand
CCATGGTATCTGATATATCTACAGGGAAATAAGCTATTTTTGACGGTGAATCCAACTGCTTCTCGAGAAATTACACATTACTAGCTGTAAACACCTTTTTACTTTCAGTGTTCCATAGCCTGTAGCCCTTCTGATCTTCACAATAACCTATGAAGATTGCTGGCCTTGAGGTAGGGTCTAGTTTTCTCCTATGGTTGCTAGGAATGTATGCTCGAGCTTTACTGCCAAAGACTCTGAGGTGTGATAGGTTCGGTTTGGATCCAGTCCAAAGTTCTTCAGGAGTAACTCCACCTAGACACCTTTTTGGACTTCTATTGGACAGGTAGCACGCTGTAGATATAGCTTCTGCCCAGAAGTTGTAAGGTAGATTGGCCTCGTTCATCATACATCTTGCTTTCTCGAGGAGGACGCGGTTTACTCTCTCAGCTCTACCGTTGGACTGTGGCTGGTAGGCTATGGAGGTCTCGTGCTTCACTCCAAGATCAGCTAACACTGTACTGCTTAGTGTTAAGGTACTCACGCCCGTTGTCTGTTCTCAATATTTTGAGCTTGAGACCAGTTTCATTTTCCACGTATTTTATAAACTTGATGGTGATGTCTGGTACCTCGTTGTTCTGTTTGATGAAATAAACAAAGGTTTTCCTACTGTAGTCATCTGTGTAGGTCACAAAATACTTAGATTTTCCTATCGATAATTCTTCCATCTGACAAACATCGCTGTGAACCAGTTCCAGGATTGCAGAGGCACGCTTGTTGTTAATCTTGAAGGGTTTTTGTACCAGCCTCCCAGCTATGCACGTTTCACACTGGTATAGTTGGTTATCACTAAAGGTGACACCAACAGCAGCTTGACGGAGCTGCTTCAGATACACTGGGTTTAAATGTCCCATTCTCCTATGCCATAATTGCATATCAGTAGGTATGGAGACGCTGAGTGCAACTTCGGAGCTGGGTGTAGCTGTCTGAGCTGGAGTCTGCTGGAACTTAACCTTGTAGACGTTGTTTCTGGTGCGTCGTCCTTGCAGTATCAAAACTCCTTTGCTGTTGTATACCTGGCATGTAGGATCAGAAAAAATTACTTTTCCACCTTTCTTGGTAATGACACTTACTGAGATTAGATTAGACGTAAGTTGAGGTATCAACAGCACATTTTCGAGTATCACCGAGTGTTCTCCAATTGGCCCACGGTACTGCAGAGCGACGCTGTCTTCTCCTAGAACTGCCACTTTATTTTGATTCGCTGTTGTGACATTCTTGATTCTTGTTTTCTTGATATTCGTCATGTTGTGTCGGCTGGAGCACATATGCCTCGAGGCTCCAGAATCCAGAATCCACTCGTCTCCCGGTGCACGTTCTGATGCGTTCACTGCAAGGAGTGCGGTGCCAGCCGAAGATGTAAACTCCGATTCGACGAGAGCGGTTGCGACGGTCGCCGAGTGAGTATCACCCGATTGAATCGAGGTTAAGAGCGCACACACGACGTCCTCGTCCTCGCTCTCGCCGTCTGCTGCGGCTGTGCATGCGGTTGGGTTCTTGTGCTTTGGAGCAGTACATTTTATCGCAATATGGCCGTACCGATTGCAGTTATAACATCTAATGTTTGAATTTGGTCTCGTTCCGGAGCGTTTTTGAGACCCGTAGCGCCCTCTGGAAGCATTTCTCTGCGGAGCGAAATGTGCCGAATGCGCTTGCGCATGGAATGCTTCGGTTTGAATTTCGTGGCCGTTATTCAAACATTGCGCTTCTTCTAAGAGTTTAGTTTTGACAAAATCTGAGGTCAAATTTTGACCCGAATTTGTAAGGGCCATTCTGAGCGGTTTATACGACTCTGGTAAACCGGCTAACATCAATGCTCCAATTAAGTCTGTCGGTATTTGAGAGCCGATATCATTGAGTTTTTGCGAAGTCCCGATTATGCGCGCTACATAATCCTCCATGGACTTGCAGTTATCATACCTGGTAGTTGAAAGCTGCATGAATAGATTGACCTTACTGTTCGCTCCCGGATCATCGAAGGTCTTGGCGAGTGCCTCCCAGGCATCCTTCGGTGATTTAGCGCCCTCAAGATATGCGTATATGTCCGGTTCAACTGCCAGGATGATTCTGCCATGGGCCTTTTGGAGTTTCTTGGGGTCCGTCGAAATTGTGCCGTTAACAGGAGCCTCAATCGTGTCCCAGAGGTCTTCTACTTCTAGGAGGGCTCTCATAGCCACCGCCCAAGATCTATAATTGGTCCTACCGACCAATTTTTCAATAGTTCAAACCATTCCAGCTAGTACGATTTGATTCGGAGAAACTACGTTAAATGTAATAGAGTACAAGCGCGCGAACATTCAAATGATTAATTGACTAAAGATACAATTACAACAAAAATTTTAATCGTCCAGAAATTATTGTGTCGAGGTCGATATCGCAGGATCATCGCCTTTTCAGTGTTCTATAGACCTCAAAGGATAAGAAAAGTGTAGTAGCGGCGATGTAGCATCGAATTTTTTTTTTTTTTTTTGGATTTTCGAGCACTCTAACTTCATATTTTCTGTAGATTTACCCATATAAACGCCACCAGTTGATAACAGTTTTGCTCCTCTCATGTAGATCTAGACGGCACTGCCCAAGAGAGAGGGAACTGTAGTTGAGTAGTACGACTATGGATCCGCTAGGTGGCTACCCGTAACACCAAAGCAAAACTGGTTCTCGAGGAGATAAACGAGCAGCAAGTTATCACCAATTTTTCCGAGAAGCATTGTACTACCGACAGCTCTAATTTTTGAACCTTTATATAAATCACCCAAGTGCAAATCTTTATCATTTCACCTTTGTATTTACATAAATGTTGGTCTACATAACAAAATAAATTAATAAATAAATAAAAACCAATTTATATTTTCTTCATGTAATTTTGATCACCATTATCACCTTGATTTTTTTTATTTTCACACTTTAGGATTCACATTTCAAGTGTATCCTAAAATCTAATGGGTATAATTATAGCCCAAATACTGGCAATGCGCGATTATGAAATTTTTACTGTAAATTCTTCTATCTTTCAATATCAAATCAGTGCCGATGCTTTGGTCCAAAGATAAAGACCTGCAGTTTCGTTGTTTCGTATGTCTCATTACACACATCGAAGAGTCGCCTCGCAATGAATCCGTTAACAATCCTCTCATCGATTTCGAACATCAATCAATGCCAGTTTACGTTTATTCAAAGGGTGCAAATCTATATATAGGCAAATATCTATAAGCAAAGTTATACACACCAGGATTCGCGAATGAAAGCGTGATCGTCCTGTTTGCTCGTGGTAAACGAACGTATCTTGTCTGACACTTGTAGAACCACCTCAGAGCCCTGCAACACATCGCAAGGAGCCGAGCTCGTTCACTTTGGGCACGAATCGTATATATCCACGTCGAGGAACGGGCAGAGCAGCAGCAGCAGTACCTGGTGTCAGGGACAGAAATGATTTATCGATATTTTATTTTCGGCTCACGCGTGTGCACAGCGGCGTCTCTCAATCGGATACGGTCAGCTTCGTGTCAATAGCGCCGGTGGTGGCCTTATTTATCTTCTCTCTCTCTCTATCTCTCTTCCTTCCAGAAAAGCTCCCTTCGAAATATCGGTATTTTTATTTTCGAAAATAACAGCTACGCGACGGGGCACCGCCGACCCTCTACTTATCTGGTGCCTGCGCTCGTTACGCAGTCGTTATAGGCATAAACGCTTCTAGGAGTATGGAGAGAAAGAGAGCCCACGGCTGTATATGCATCGCCTCCCCCTCTGGTAGCAGCGTTCCCGAGAAAGTACCTGAAAGCTGCGAGATTTTTCAAATCTAGCAGGTTTCCAGAGTAGAATCTAGATGGAAACCCCGATAAATCAGACATGATTTCTGGAAGAAATCTCGGTAGAATTTTTTTTACACTATGATTTGTTCATTTAACCTTACTTTTCACACCAATGATACTGCTCTGCATTGACATTGTTTGAAAATATTGATAAATTGATGAATATATATATATATATATATATATATATATATACCCTATAAATTCATCTAGAGACTTCTTTAATTATTTAGAAACAGACTGCCATATGAGTTTTTACTTAACATTCTTGGTTCGGCTTTTCACGCTGGACCCTATATGGCTTCGGCTTCAAAAAATGCAGATAGCTCTGTACATGAAAATCGAATTCATATCAGCTAGAATGAATTTAACTTAATATACTGTTTCAACATGCCAATATAAATTAAGTTGTGAAATTTCAGCTCTCTAAGTAGGATAGTTTTCAGATGAGAGCCAAAATAAAATTGTGAAAATAGTAAAATATAAATCAATAAAATTTGATTTTGCTCTCACTGCCAATTTGTGTCGACATGTTGTAACAATATATGGAGTTGAATTAATTCTAGATGATATGAATTCAACTTTCATGTATAGACCCACCTGTATTTTTGCCGCCAAAGCCATACGGTTCAGGGTGCAAAGCCGAGCCAAGACTGTTAAGTGAAAACTGAGATGGCAGTCTGTTTCTAAATAATTTAACAAGTCTTAATGCAAAAGAACAGAAATCAAACGTCAATATCATGGATTTACCATGATAATGATATAGTACTCGGACATTGACAGAAACTGGCTCGCATACTGATGATGTTGAAATATCTGTTCAAACCTCATCATTGGTGACTTTGAGCACATCGATGACACTTTTTACACAGTACTTGCACTTACACAACACAAAGTCAGTCAGTACAGCATGCTTATACATACTGTCATATATGGCAGTATGCATGTGTAGGGTTAGGTTTTCACTCTTAATGAGCACTTTGAAAATCATATTTTCCCTTCAAAATCATTCTAGATGAATTAATAGGCTAAATATTCATCATACAACATTGACTGAAATTGTGAAAACTGTAGTTCTGTCTGCTATGCTATTCTACTGTATAACATAGCAGACAGCCTCTACAAAACGCGTCGTATACTTCTAGTATGCCTGTGCCTAGCCTGAACCGTACGCGCATGCGCAAAAAATTAACTTTTTCTACTCGGGTTTCAGCGTAGAAACTACGCATATTTCTCGACAGATTCTGAGTTTTATTTATACCGGCCATTTGCTACCAGGGAAGGTAGAATAAGCTAGCCTACTGTACAATTAACTGAGAATCAGAAACAAAGTAGAGCGAAAATGGTTGTTTTTGCCCTTATACACGGAGAGAAATACTGTAGTAAAATTTACTGAAAAGTACAGCAGTTTGGCCACAGAGCCAAAATAGTGGGGAAATTACTGTACTGTAGAGTAAAATTTACTGTACGTGAAGTAAATTTTACTGTAAAAAGTACAATAAAATTTCTAAGACAGTACGGTAATTTTTATGGCGACTAGTCGGTTGACTAGTCTATATAATAAATTTTACTGTATTTTTTCGTAATTTCGAATCGGTTTCTCGATTTTCTTTAATCAGCTGTTCAAACGTTTTGAAGTGCCACAATGCAGATGTTTTTAACGAACGCGGTGGCAGAGTTGATAAGTGATATCCGCCTCTCGCCCCAAAGGATTTTTTCTTACTTTCTAATTCATTTCAATTAAAATTTGTAATGAATAAAATCTTTTCAAAATGATTTTTAATTGTTTCCATAAAATTACTGTACTGTCTTGTAAAAGTTACTGTACTGTCAGTCTGTAACAAGATTACTGTTCAGTATGGTAAATAAAAAAAATTCCTTTACAATGTATTTAATTTTATTGGACTATTTCTCCCCGTGCAGGATAAAAAATGACAATTTTCGCTCCCCTTTCTATATTCATTTATTTGCAAGATTTTCGAAATTTTCAAATGTATGCACATATATGTATAAATACTCGCACCTTGTGGTGAACGACTCAAAAAGCTATATTCTCGATCCACTTCATATGCGACAAAAAATGACCTTTCTTCTGCGGGCTCCTATAATTGTACAATGTACTATTCTGAGAAACAAAAGAAAAGTAGTATCACCTCATAATTGAACAGTATAGGTATTAAATAGAGGGATCATATGTTAAAAAAGTAAAATATATTGATATCGCTATTACTAACATTAACATAAGTGTCTAGAGATAATATAATGTAATTGTAGCAGCGTACAACAATGGGCTTCCTAGTACGATATGTTACAAATAAAATTAATTTCCAAGATTTGATGTTTAATAAATTCCACTCTGTATCATAGATTTTCAAAGCAAAATCCATGCTCTAAAAATTGGAATTAATAATAAATTAGTATGACAAAGTTGCTTCGAACACATAAATTGATTTGTATTTCATACTTTTAACGTCACTTCGTTTCCAAACCAACAGTACAAAAAGAATTCCGTTAACATGCTCACTGCGTAGCCAAAAACCATGAACCATTCCAAACCCAGACTCTTTGTAGACATTTGATAAACACTTATTGTAATAACAGCAGAACTTACACAGAACTGTACCAGAATCATAATGTTGAAGGTCTTTACAAATTCATTCATATACCTGCATATGCATTTGTATTTGTATTTATGCGACTTAGATAACAAAATTATACGCTTTAATATTGATTCTGCACTTACTCATATACATGAATATGATGCCTGATGTGTTGTCTCAGCATTATATTTTCGTGTTCATCAGCCGCACTATCAGACCATCTAGATCTTGCTATCTCAACGATTTTAGGCAAATTTCTCCAACGCGAATCCAAGATCTCGAATTGGGCGCAAGCCTGCTGCATAAAACCAGTAATGATATTGACAATCATGACACCCATTGTTCCACAGCAAGCTAATCCTAAACCTTGATGAAGGTAGGACAACCAGTAATTTAAGGTGTTGCTTCTCGTATCATAGGGCAACCAAGTATTAAAAGGTAAATTGCGATGTTCCTTTGGTTGCAGTAATGGTATTGTCATCATTGTCATAATATTTCCGTATACCATAGTTATGCACATCAGTGTAACGAATCTGCTTAAAATGAATAAGTGACACACAATATATAGTACATATAATAAAGATTTTGACTTATATTTTAATAATTTTTAAATGAACTTATAATTAGCTACAGATATGACGAAATTATAAATTTAGATCAGTATCATTTTTGTAACTCTAGAACTTGTGCTGTTTACTGTATATTATAATAAAAAAAGAATTATGATGTGCAATATTTCCAATATGATGAAGGATTGTCTTCTGCAATGGTTTATTAAGTAGTTAATGCAGACATATTTATATTTACAATCATCAATATTCGATGTCTCAATTAGTTGAAATATTCTTAAAAAAAATTACATATAGATACAATATAACCTGTTGATGTCATCGAACTTTTTTTGAATCTTCAATTCATTCAAGTTTTTCGGAATGCAGCAGCTTTTCAGTAGCATATTTCCCAGATGAGCCATATTATTTCTGTTTGCCAAAAAATTCATGGATTTAATAAAAACACCAGCAGTAGTAAGCAACAGAAACAATGTGTCCGAAATTTCATCGTAATGATCAGAAATTAATTTGACAACTGCAATTAGCTCTGTGGTTACAAAAGAATACATTATCATCATTACAGCTAAAGACCAACAGTCGTATTGGTAACTCTTCCACGTCGACTTCCAGCTATTTGGTTTCCAAATGCCAATATATTTAAGAATAGTAAAAGGTAAATGTATAGTATGCATTACTTTTTACTTTGTCTTATATTGTCATTGACTGCACTTTCCGAAAAATTCGGGTTCATGGTCGCCCAAGAAGAAGTGTAGGTGTGTACATAGAAACTTTAGTGGAAATGTACCGGTACAGCATTACGAGATCTGCGATAGAATATGAAATCAATACTTTAAACGTGCCTTTGTTATAATTAATTTAACGCGTTTGCAAGACTTTGTGAAGGTATGTAATTTATTTAATGCGATGTGTGCACCAGTGTAATAACTTGGAGCTAAGATAATAGTGAACGGTGCTGTTCAGCGTTAATTATTCGGATGGTTCTAGACACGTTAAATTACTAACTTCTAAGGTGTTCTCTAGAATCTTGCGAATTTCTAAAATCAATTGATTAGATACATCGCTCTTTGTGATACGTGTCGTAATGTACTATCTGGATGAAACGATAAGTATAATGCATTAGCCATAGTGTTATCTATCTCCGCATCGCATGTAATATATTATACACGTGTTTCTTTCTTTGTTTCGCATTTTCGCATATCACATCCTTTATTATTTTCATGAAGGTGTATACAGGCGTATGCGCGGGTGTATCGAATCGGACACATAATATTCGCGTCAGCATATCTAATTTACTTACATGTACATTGTCGAGCATACAATGTATTTTTTCCGTCGTGTACGTCTCTATTTTTGTTATCTACCCAACGAATGGCTCGCGATAATTATAAGCTCTACCGAAGAGACGCCAAATGATTCGCGAACGTGCAAAATATAAGAAAATTATACGTCTAAGGTCTTGTATATACCCGAGTCCCGTACGCTAGCAGCCCATACAAAAGAATATGCGTGCTCTGTAATCATTCCTAAAACGTGTAATTTCGCAACATTGTATAGGCGGCTACCGTCGCAAGTATACTAACACATTCAGCGCTAAGAAATTTCAGTTCTGATCCTTATAGCTTTCTGTATATGGAGCTGTTGACGCGTAAAATTTAAACAGGTATAACATATGCGGGTCAATTAAAAAATTGTTTTCTTATTTTATTTTCATCGTTCCATCCCTGGTAGAAATGAGTCTAAGAACAGGCTAGTAACTGGCCAGTTCTTAGGATTTAACCTAGTTAATACTTAAGAAATGGCCAGTTCTTAGGGTCATTTTTATTCGTATTATACAACATAGGCACTCTTGGAAGGTATTTATAGCCTCTAAGTTGCAGCCTTTCTTCTTTCTATAATTTTCTCCTCCCCCGCGGTAATTTCCTGTACACGTCTTTTGTTTCAGGTCTATATCTCTCGGCGAAAGAAACGTATCCACACCTCTCATTACAGTCTTCGTCTATAAGCCCTTAATGAGCCGGGCAGAAGTATGTTTTCCTCGCTTACGTGGCCGCTTGCTCGTTCGGTGATTACGTTTTCTCCGCCTCCAGAGCTGTGGAAACAATATCGTAAATAGCGAAATATACGTGGGCATAAACTGTAATTCACCTTAGCTTCTCGACTATAAGCCCTTAATGACGCCGGAAAAGCGTTCTTTTTTCCGCCTTTTCGCCTTGCAATGGCCATAAGAAAATTTGTGGGATGATTGCTGCTCTCGCAGACTTTTTCAATCTAAATACATGCAGAGAGAAATAGCATTTTATAGCGAAGTTACACCGCAACGCGGCTGTACCTAAATTACCGTGCTGGACTTGGGCCTGTGCAAAGTTTTCCATACTGTATCTTTAATGGTGCGGATAAACCTTTCTTATGCGAATATGGAAAAATGTTGACGTGGCATTTGTTTCCAGTAGCGAGCCTCGAATTGTTTGATAATTGTTTAATAAAAATTGCTTAATACGTGGAATACAAAGACAAAATTGATAATAATTTTATTCTCCAGTATTTACAAAAATCAGAAATAAAGAGAAAAACTAACGCGATGTGCCAGCAACGAAGAGGCGATCTCTCATTTCAAGCATGTATAAAAATACTATTGCGTGGTACATTCAGCGCTGCAAGTGCATATTTTTATGAATATTGTATGTGCATATAATGCTACAGTCTTTTCTTGCAGCGTACGAACAGCGCTAACGTGGTGGATATTTTATCCTCTGGAGTCGAAATCAACGATGTATACACCTACACGGTAATATTTTTTTTTATACCCTTTAATCATAGCATAACGGTATCTTCTATATATTCATCGATACAACACACTGTACTGACGTAGATGTACTTGAGGTAGATGAACGTTGCTGCAGAAGCAATATTTTGTTTTATCAAAACTTTGACGTGGCCCTTGCAATGCACGCATGCACATGCAATGTTTTTCACTACATGAGTTCGACATAAAATAAGGAGTATCCTAATTTCAATCGTAAAAATATGTCTGGTATTCTACTGTACTTTGAAGTATCAAGTATTATGAAATAAATTAACTTACAAAAAATTAGAGACTTTATTCGCAAAAATGCATACGTCTATGTATTAGGAATATTAATTGTGCGAAATGGTACGATTTTATCGCGAGATATATAATTCAACCCTCGCATACGATGTTCAGTCAGTCTTAATATAGGGATATAGTGGTTTCAATCGTTTTTAGCTTAACTAACACTAGATAAAAGAAACGCAATGAGATTACTTCTAACAATTTTAAACGTCAAAATATTTGAACATGGTTTGCGTGAAAAATTTTGCATGAACTCGATCATGTCGTTGTTTTTAAAACGCTGAAAATTGAATATGATGTTTTCAGGATCTGAAAAAGAAAAAAATGTTCACTGTAGTCGACGACCGCTAAGAAAAGAATTATCTTAAACGGCAACTGTTTAAAATGAAACTTAACATTAGTAAATGATTCTAGAGTCAAGTGTACAAAAGGACCACAGGACATTGCTATAGGTTTTGACGAATAAAGCATTATAAGCGTCAAATCTTTTTTCAAGCTCAAAGAAAATGAAGTCCAATCCATATCGAAGATTGCGCGATGCGTAATTTTACTCTGAAAATAATAATTTGCATGTTGGAAGCAAGTGTAGGCGTTTATATCTGTTCGTCTCGTTCGTTATTGTGCTACTAACTTGAAGCGTTACTTCGTTACCAAAGTAGCAGTAGACGAAAAACTGGCCTAGCATTACCATTAGATAGATAGCGTATGTGCATAGTTCAACGGTGTTGTTGTTTCGAACTGACAGCTGGTAAACGCTTACGCAAATTTCTAATCCACTAATGCAAAACTGACAGATCACAATTTCATTGAATGTCCAACATATTTTTTTGGCAATACTGTAATATAATTTTGCTTATCTTATAATTACTAGTTTCACGTGCTAATATTATAGAGATATGGTACTGCTACCCACTTGCTTATATGATTCTGATGATATACGATCTGCCTCAACCAGTCTCTTTCTAGCATAATATCAAAGTCTGTAGTTCTGCCCTTCTTAGAAACATCATTAGCTAAGCTTCTCGACAACAGTACAAGTCTGTGCTGCAGGATGCTAAGCTGTCCACAAACGTGCATCATGAATCCAGTGATAACAGCGTCGTTCGTGATGCTGATCGCCGTAAACAGAACTGCTCCAAGACTATGATGAACAAAGGTGAGCCAGTAGCATAGTTTATTCGAAAGATCGTAGGGCAATAAAACTTGGTAAGGAAGATCCTGGTTGTCCATGGTGCCACACAGAGGTGCTACTACCACAAAAAATGCGCTTGTCTCTACAAGTATCAAAAGACTTATGATGATTTTGCTGAAAAGATCGACAGTAAAGTTATATGATTATGATGCGACACCCACTAGATTCAAGTTTCAAGATATATTATGTAAGAGTAACATTTTTAATTGGTTTCTCGAGAAATGCGGCAAGTTTTTCACAATGCCATTCGCTTATAGAAGAAGCTTAACCAAACTAACTTTTATACGATTCTTAGCATAAATTACTCTGCTGATGCACATCCTTATCTAATTCTAATTTACTGACCTGCAGGAGTCGTTATATTGCTTCTGTATGCTTCTCTCTGAATCATTGTGAGCTAGGCAACAGTTGTGCTTGAACATGTTAACCAAGCTGACTATTTGCTTTTGGTTCACTAAGTTGGACGCAGCTTTAAAACAGGCAAAGTTAGTAGATAGCGATATAAAAAACGTGTCATTAAATTCGTTGAAGCTCTGCTTTACGAATATGATTCGGGCTAACTGTGATAACGCTAAACTGTACATCAATACAACCACAATAAAAGAATAACATTTATAAAATATTCGTTGTACAGAGGATGAATGATTTGGACACCATACACCTGATATTGTCAGCACTTGAAAATGAATCGAAAGCATATTAGATTTCTAAATTTCGAAAAACTACTATTATTTTGCGAGAAAAAAAGTTTGGACTAAAAAGAATCTTTAACAATATTACTAGAATCGCATATCAATTGCCTTAAAATTAGCGAAATGAAATTTACGCATAGATATGTCGCTATCCGCGACTGGTTGCCAACTACTGGAGCTCGAATCATGTACGCCTTACATTCCATATTCGATCGTCCCCTGTACAATGTCTACTATAATTTAGATTCATATATTATGTGCAATTTGTTCTCTCCATAATTTCCCAAGTGCATGCGACAACTAGAGTCAAGTAGAAAAGTATACAACAATGCAAAATGTTACCAGATATTCTTCATGATTCAGTACGTCGTGAATTACGCTTACTACTTACATACACATTGCAAACTCAAAAAAATCCATTTTAAGATTTCTGCTGTAGTTAAACTGTTTGTGATGTGCATTTAAAATTTGCATATTAATGTTTTAAAATATTCCGTTTATTTAAATCTCGACTGTAAAATAAAGTCGCTTATTAATAAATTTTGTGTGCAGCAATCATGTATGACGTATGTGTTGTAAAATACTTTTATAATTAACTTTTTAGAACCTCAGACAAAATAAATATATTATTATTATTAACTTAGGTTACTTGAATAATTTATGTATCTTATTGCAAACATGTAACATTCATGCCTATATAACACCTGCATGCGTCAATTTACACAGAATTAATGCTAATAAGCTACCCTGGTAGAAAACTAAGCTTATCGTTAGCTTATAATTAGCTAATATTTGCACAATTAGCTGACTGTAACTTACAATTTTAGCTATTATAAGTTAATAACGTCACCTGTGGAAAGCGAATATTAGCTAATAATAAATTAATTTTGAAGTTAACAGTATGCGTGCGTAATTTCGATTTTATTGAACATAAATGATAAGGTAATCGCTTTTTTTGTTTAAGAATGAAAGATGATAATAGTTGGGTTACCTACTTATCAGTATAGCATCGATCTCTAAGAATTTTTAAAATCCGAGCAACATAACTTACAAAATGCCATTACGTGTATGTGGCGAAACCCGCGCGATTGTAAATTTTAATGACTACGTCACGATGGCCAACGCTTCACAGTGTTCAGCTGCTTGCGCTCTCTCTCTCTCTCTCTCTCTCTCTCTCTCTCTCTCTCTCTCTCTCTCTCTTTCACTCCTCTTCCTCTACTATTTGCTTATACCTATAGGTATCTGCTCTAGTACTAATACTCATAAAATTTTCTGCTTTACTTATATGTTTACGTGAGAGTTATAATGAACATTATAGAATATATTGCTTCAAGCAAAAATAATTATTATTAGGGAAAATTTTATTGATACATGTATATACATATAAGAATGAAGGTTATGATGGCATCTGCCATAAGCTTATATAAGCTAATCGTAAGCTTACAAAAGCTTATACTGATAGATTAAATTAGCTTCCGGAATTAATTTAAAATTATTAAGATAGTTTTCTTGTTAGCTTATTTTCCTACCAGGGTAATACAAACATTTTTGATTCGCACATCAGTATATTGAAACTTATCAATATTCATACACATCTTATATCAACGGTTAGCACGTTCATTACTTAGATTATTCGAGTTCTATAATTTTTTAACTCTTTTTGAAAGCAGGCTTGTTTATCAATCTTTTTTATGTATGTGCATATTATAATAATATGGTAGGCAACAACATAGTGTATATCCATTTAAATAAGAAATTTTTATCGCATTTAAAAATAGATCTGTATTAACTGGAACTATTAATACTTAAATGTGATCAACGATGCTTATCTTGTAATCTGGAGAAAAAAAACTGAATAATAAATAAGTAAATAAGGATATAAGTTGGACCCAATAACGACCCTCGGGAGTATAGATATAGATACTTACAGTAGCGAGAAAAATAGCGGTATCTTGCATCCCAACTTTTGAATCGACTGCGGAGAGTCGAGCTTATAAGCTTCCGTAATTGACTGTATAAAGTAAAAACTATAATTATTTAGTTTGTCGACGTTACGAGCTTAGTTAAAAAAAAAGAAATATGTTGTTATACTTTATCCTGACAGCTTCGAAAATGATAAACTTAAATAATTATTTTTGATTCACTAGGCTCATGAAGGCTATTATAAGCTTGCTTCTCCGCAGAAAAGGTATATCACTAGGCTCATGAAGGATATTATAAGCTTGCTTCTCCGCAGAAAAGGTATATCGAACAATAACAAATATAATTTTCAGTATCATCGGTGCACCGGTTGATTTAAATCTTGGAATGCAAGGTACCACTATTTTTGTCGCTTACGTATAACTATATCTATGCTGATGCCGAGGAACCTTAAACAAAAAAAAATATGCTAAACAAAATGTCAACTGGAGGTAGGAATAATATTAACGAATATGAATGACGAACAATATAACTATCAATGTGTAAACTCTTTTGTTTGATATTATAAAATGTATGACATGTGAAAAATTGACAAAACCGCAGAGTTATTAAGTCGCTTGCTTAAGAAAATTGAAAACAGAGTAAGATAGTTTGACAACCTGCAAAAAAAAAACATAATTAACTTTATGTCATAGGTCTAAACCTGCAGGTGGACTAACATTAGTGAATGATTCTAGCGTTAGATGTATAAAAGGTCCACATGATATCGTAATAGGTTTCGATGCTCTGTGAATCATGATTGTCAAATTCCTTAGTAAATCCAATGATAGTGAACTCCAGTCCATGCCAAATATTTCGGAACCTATATTTTTGCTCTAAAAATATTCGTGTTAATAGTTATGCATTTGTAAACAGTAATTATCGTGCATAACTCACCTGTTTAGTAATTTCGCTGCCAAAATAACAATACACGAAAAGTTGTTGGAGCATGCATACCAAATAAAGTACGAATGTTATTAGCTCTACTTTATTCGATGACCCAACTGATATTTGATAAACGCTTACGCAAATAGCCAAAACACTAACCAAAAATTGACAAACTACTATTTCATAAAAAGTCATACACAATGAATCGGCTATCCTGCAGATTTTCAAATTTTATGACAATGAATATTCTTGAATAAAAGTTTGGTGTTAATCACTTTAATGTAGTACAATTATAAGTGCAGACAAACTATTTATATTTTAATGCAAATTAAATGCTTAATAATATCATGCATGTATCTATTATTTTCAGTATCAAAGAATCATCCGCTGTCAAATTTACCTGAAAATGTGATTGTGATGCTTTACATTTTCTTCAAGAAGTCTTTTTTCGAGTAGTCTCACTTCATCACTGGATTTACGAGCTTTTAAAGCTTCGGCTACATAGTTGGGCATTTCTTGAATTCTGTGTGCTAAGATTTCCAATTGGCCACAGACTTGCAGCATGAAACCGGCTATCAGGGCGTCATTAATAATGCCTATGGCTGCCCACAAGATGGCAGCTATACTTTGATGTAGAAATGATAACCAGTATACTACTGGACTAGAAAGATCGTAAGGTAGAAGGACCTTGTAAATAAGTTCTCGAGTCTCAACGCCGCCGTTCAATGGTGCAGCTATCATAGATAGCCCAGTGACTTCAACAAGTATCAGCAATGCAATAGACATATTTCTGTAGTGTTGAGAAAATGGATCGTTTGTTTGAAAATAATTAACTGATTTTAAAAACAATTTTTGCAAACTATCAGAAGCATGCACAAAGAATATTACAGCTCAAGTCAAATTTCATTACGCAAATCTAATCGAAAAATTTTCTTTTGATATCGGTTCTTGAATCTTTTTGAAAGTGTCAATAATCATACGTTTGAACATCTTCAATACAACACATTCTTTTAGTATACTAAATTCTTGTTTATAATGTATCAAAAAGTGTCCACTACGTATGACATTTTTAGTCAAAATATAAACCTACAATTTCTCAATGTTTCTACAAAGTTCCATGATCTTGTTTTAGATGTAGATTGTAGACGTATGATGTTAGATATTTAATACATTAATGACTTAAAAATAATTTTTTTTAATAAGTGTTAAATGTGTATATTTCACTGACCTACTAATATCATCAAATTTCTTTTGAATTTTAATTTCTCCATCCCTTCGAACAATGCAACAGTCTTCTTTAAACATATTCGTCAGATTGATGACTCGTTTTTGGATTAGTAAATGGCAAGCAGCCTTAATGCAAGTAAAATTTGTAGACAAAAAGAGAAAAAATGTATCGTTAAATTCCTTAAAACTTTGCTTGACGAAGATCAAGCGAGCAAGTTGAAACAGTCCTAAAGTATACATTAACATATTGACAACAAACGAATATAGCTTGTAAAGGATTCTTATCCACGTTGATGGCCAATTTGGTGGGCACCAGATTCCTGCGATCGTCATTACGTTAAATTGAACAGATAACATAAAGAATTATATAATTTGTATCGAGCTAAAATTAAACTTATGTCAAATATATTGTAATTGCTTGAGATCTATCAGAATTCTGCAATAAGAATCGGGATTTTGAAATCTTAATCTCGCCTTACTGCAGAATGCTAAGAATATTCTTCTTAGACCGTATAAGAACTGACGTAGATCGAATGCCCGAGGTTCGTTTCTGTCACATGCATTCGATCGGTGACGCATGTGACATCTCCTATAATTTAGCTTTATTTTCTTTTCTCCCCTGTTATTTAAGTAGTCACCTTATGTAGTATATGACTATTGCTGCCCTCAAGCGACACATTAAAGAAATAGTAGCGAGTAACTTTTTTAGACTCAGTGTGTGCTTAGCTACTGTGCTGGTCAGTGTCTACCTATTGGGGGTCTTAAAAAAGTATAAGAAACAATAACTTTGACATAATTATTTGAACAATATTTGCAAATTATTTTACTTTCATATAATTGAAAATAATAATTGCATCAACCACGTAGTTCATACTTTTCGTCGTGAATATCAACGCGCTAATCAGCTGGAACACCTGCAGTAAAATCAGCACAACCGCACCGAAAAAAGTGTATACAACCTGTAAAAAATGTTATTATGATTCAGATATTATATTACTTATTATTACTTAGATAATATATACTTATTGTCTTGTGCGTTTAAGTATATTGCAGAACTATGAACAGCGATGTGCCAGGCCAACATTAAATGCTGAATAATAAATTTTTAATATTTATAAAAAAAATATATGTACAAGTTTTAACAAAAATGTTTGAAGAGAGGATATCGGCAAATTAAAAAATTACCGACATTCGTAAATGATTCTAAAAATAGCTTTATTAGTGGACCACATGAAAGAAGTATCAGAGACGTGGATCGAGCCATGATAATAAGTAATTCCTTCAGAGTCTGAGCGTGCATTGCAGTCCAATCTATCTCAAACACAGCCATATTGAATCCCAAACTCTGTAAATGGATTTATATTTAGTTATTTTGGAGGTTATACATATACGAACAGTCGTTTGAAGAAGTTCGTACGGAGAAATCACATCTTAAGTGTAACCTCATTACCAAACCAACAGTAGAGAAAAAAATCGATAAGCATCGACACTAAATACAGAGATAGAGTGATTACTTTCAGTCCGTTTGATTTGCTCGCTGACATTTGTTACACAGTTATGCACAATACTCCGGAACTTAAGCAGAATTGCACCAAAATCACAGGAGCAAAAATAGAATTGATGATTTCTGTAAATCTTTGGTAAGAACAAGACATTTTATTTTATTTTCCGCACCCCAGCAATTATCAAAATATGCACAGTTTCCTAATTGAAATGACACTCCGCTTACCTAAAAATGAGCAGATGATGCCGGACATCTGCTCAACCATCCTCTTTTCGAATAGTCTGAGCTGATATCGGGCTCCATTTCTCATCACGGCATTGGAGCCCCTCCCCCCAGGAGAACCGATGAAATCTACAAGTCATCAACTCGAGCTGAGCACAGGCTTGTACCATGAATCCGGTGATAATGGTATCATTGGCCACGTCATAAGCAGCGATCAGTGACAGAGCCATAGTCTGGTGCAGGTGCGAAAGCCAATAACTCAGACCAGAACCGGCGTTGTAAGGATACCAAGCTCGCAAAGGCAGAACGAGCTCGCCTCGTTCAAAAACAACCGAAAAGAGAGCCAGAGCGCTAACTGTCCCTTCTGCCAGTACTATGCAACTCAATACGGTATACCTAAAAAGATTGAAACACAAACGAAGAAAAAAACCGCTTCCAATTCATTGGCACGTAGCTTCCTCCAACTAAATTTATAGTTCCAATAGATAAAATATTATTTAAATATACAATGTTAATGCTTTTTTAAATATTTTCAATATCAATAATTTTGTTGAAGTAGCAATTAAAAAATAATATAAAATATTGTGGATCTGAATAAGTTGGAATTGAGTACAGGGCAACTACAAAAGAAAAGTTTTATTCATATTTCAATTGTATTATTAATATTTTACAATATGTCAATGTTTGTGATTAATATGTTGTGTCATCATACTGATATGTGTGTGTGTGTGTGTGTGTGTGTGTGTGTGTGTGTGTGTGTGTGTGTATATATATATATATATATATATATATATATATATATATATATATATATATATATATATCATTTTGACATAAATTAAAAGGGAGGGGCGTGCAACAACACCCCTATAAGAAGAAGAAAAAGTTTTAAGAAAAATCAATTTTTACATTTTAGCTCTTTACTTGCGAACCGCTCGACGAAATCGTTTAAAATTTTAGCAGCAAATAGCTTTTTTATGGTCAACCACCAAATAAAATTTTGAAGCATTTGACTGTTTTGTTTTAGAGATATGAGGAATCAAAAAATTTTCAAAAATAAATTGATATCTTAAGAACCATAGGGGTTTGAAAGCTGCGCAATGAACTTAGCCAAGACACATATAATATCTACTTATAAAATCTCAAGTGCAATAAAGCCTTTTTACTTCCGTAATTGAGGCACAAAAAAACTCATTTTTTCCAGTTTTCGATGTTTTACTAAAAAAATAAGTAGTCAAATCATTTGTAATTTTAATGGGATATAGTTTGACACGTGACCTATCGACATGATGATTTTTTCGTGAGGTTATGATGTTTAGTTTCAGAGATAGAATTTTTTTTAAAAAATGACCTTTTTCATTTTATTTGCCGAACAAAGCGGTCGATCCGAGGACAAAACGGGGAAAAGTAGGTAATTTTATTCTCTTTCAAATGCATATTAGCTGAATTGTTTGTAACGATGAGATGATTGAAAAAAATACAAAATAGTGTTTTTTAAAAATCAAAAATTGGCCATAAAAACAAATATTTAGAAAAATAAAAAATAAATTTATTTCTCGAATTCAGAATCCATAAATATAGTAGTAGAGTAGTCCCAGAAATATTACGGTATACACACACACACACATCAATACGGACATTTTCTAAAAACACGTGATTTTGACTTCTAACACAACAAAAAGTATTTTCTAGAAGTTTTGACTAAACTCAAAATTTTCAAAATCAGACAGAAGCAGTACGCTGTCTCATCGAATTCATCGAGCGTTTTGGTAAAGAACAACATGGCCAGTATTTGAGTTATCATTGCCAATGCGCAAACGAAAGACAAGTGTAGAACTTGTAAAAACACCTGGCGTTGCTCGACTCCCAGTGGGTTGGTTCCCACAAGCCTATGTAAGTGGCCAAGTTAAAGGCTTCTGGAAGTACGTGAATTGCTAGTAATTCTCAATATCTGATGTATTACTGTATAAGGATGTCTTTATTTTGATTTGATCAACAGTTTTTATTTAGATTAATAGACTCTGTAGAAAAATAAGGATCCGATACTGACGTGTACGCGCGATGCAACTGTTATACTTAAAGGTATACTTTTTCATCTACAAAGCATTGAAACCCGTACGTAAAGCTACTGAAACACTTTTTCCGCTTTCAAACTTACTGCGAACCCAATCGCGCGAGATTCTATATAATTTAAGCTGTTCCTGCTGGATTTGTTAATTTATTATGCGTGCTTGATTTGCAATTATTTTCATCGTACGGTGTGCGCGAAAATCTTAAGGCGCATGTACAGTATGCGCTAAATGCTCAATACGCATTCCGTAGTACAGAGTAACACTCTTTGTATCACACATTGTCTTGCTGACCAAACGATGCTATGCAAAACTTATTGCGGTTCACAGGTATATACTTTTGTTTGCTTATGGAATTAAGAAGTCTGTGTGCAACTATATAAGAACAAAAAAAAAAATAACTAAATGCTATGCTTACATTAAACAATACGCCCGCTTCGAAATTGGCACGTTTTGAAATTCTTTCTGAAATGTACAGATTGAAAAACTTTTCAAAACTTAGAATTGTAGCTCAATTTTTTGAACATTTTGTATCGCATCAACTTAAGCAAGAATAAAAAAAATGTACATGTTTTTAAGCGATCGCGAGCGTGATGCGCCGGGAATTTCATAACGACTGCCTAGATACGGATTTATTTATTTTGATATGTTAACAAATTATCAAAATGTATATATTACAAACTAAATCCTTAGTCTTGAGTAATAAAGAAGAACATTATTGTATTATATAAATATGTGTGTGTGTGTGTGTGGATATATATATGTATATCCGTTATAAACATTTTGTATGATAATTAAACAATTTCTTAGCTGTATTTTTATTAATAGACACGCTCATTTACACACACACACACACACTTATATCGATGCGATTTATATATAAAACATTAAATATTTGTCTGGTATTTCTTGTCAAGCCTTTGTCAGCACTCACACGTGATTATCTTGATATATTAGTTATGTGACGATCGTTGAAGAACATTAAAAGTTGAATAAGAAGCTTTTAAAATCTAAAATGAATGCTTTGTATAATTTAGCGCATTGAAACCTTAAATTTAAAAAATAAATATAAGTTTGCTCACAGATGTAAATGATTTAATAGATAACGTAACTAGAGCGCCAGATGACATTATGATAGGACGTTTTGCTCGAATCATCATGATCATCAAGTCTTTGCTGGTTTGCACCTGCAGACTTGTCCATTCGATGTTATAAATTGCCTGCCCAAACTCCACACTCTATAATACGATAAATTTACCTCTAAAATACACAGCAATATAATACAAACTGTATGATTTTGTACAATTGATGGTACCTTTAATGTCACTTCATTTCCAAACCAACAATACATGAAAAATTGTACCAACATGCACGTCAAATACATAACCATGGTGATAAACTGGATTCCGTTAGCACTTCTTACTGCAAGTTGATACACACTCAACGACAGAACTATCGAGCTCATACAAAACTGTACGAGAATCACTGGTGTAAATATTACGTTTATGTTTTCTGCAAATCTAATAAATTTTATCATCTTGATTTTCTTGTGGAATTTTAAGGAAACGTTTGAATAAAGAAAAGATTATCGCTTATCGAACAAAAGAAAATGAAGAACCTTATTCCGCTCAGTCGCATTGACAAAATAATCATAGTACGCTGATATGTACCTACTTACTTAAAAATATGCACATGATGTTTGACATGCCTCGACACAATCATCGCTTCCACGTTGCACATCAATCTCCTGGGTAATTTTTTCATCTTCAACTTGACAGCTCGTGGTAATTCCAGTAATCTTCGGTTAAGCAATTCGAGCTGCGAGCAGCTGTGGGTCATGAACCCGCAGATAAGCGAGTCATTGGCTACGTTCACAGTGGCGCAGAGTACGATCGCAGCCGTCTGATGAATGTACGAGAGCCAGAAGGTGCAGGGAGTAGTCGTCGAGTCGTAAGGCAACCAGGACTTGAAGGGCAAAGTGCGATTTTCCGCTTTTTGGAACAACGGACCGGCCGACATCACGGCCACCGTCGCTTCAGCCAGTACGATGCAGGATAGAGCTGTGAATCTGCGCGGAGGGTAGTATTTTTTTGTCTCGCACAATCTAAAAGTGCATTTGAAACACAATGATTTTACATTAAATCGTTACCAACCTCGCTATCTTATCGAACTTTCTGGTTATCTCAAACTCCCTGACGTTCTTGGGTATGCACTGCACCTCCAGCAGCATCTCTGTCAAGTGGATGATCCTATTTCTCCTGGCGATGATACTCGCAATTTTGCAGCAGACGCTGATTGTCGATATGAGCAGGAACGATATGTCGGTAAAGTCCTCGAGGTTTTGCGTCAGTAAGATCGCACCCATGAGTTCCGATATCGTGAGGGTGTAAACGAGAACAATCGAAAATAGCATGTAGAGTTTGTAGAGAAGAAAGCGGGAATCGCGCGCGCTCCAGTGAACCGGTTGCCAAACACCGGCGCAGGTGAACATCATGAACGACTCCGGGAGCACATGCATCTTGCGTCACGATAAGTATACTTTTTCTCTGCAAATTGTCAAAACGATGTGCTGCGATTTCGGCTATAGCGGCTATAGCAAATCAATATTGTCTTCCGGTATGTCGATCTCTCGTCTTTTATGCCACGTTTACTGCACCTGGCACGACCTTGAGGATTGCATACAAACTCGGCGCAATAAACTTTCGCGTACTGTCGCTGCGACTCGAGCGGCAGTCGCATTTCGAGCTCCTTACCCCACTCGTTTACGGTGTAGCTCGTCGATTGATCCCTAACGTATTATTTAATAGAGAGTGCATATCATGCATGTCGCAGGAGGTGATTATACGTTTTATATGTGCATTGAATGCTTTCTAGCTGCCGACAACATTATGCCGCGACTTCTCTCTGTTGGATCTCGCTTGCATGGACTAACTCGTAAGTAGTTTCTCCTTATCCTCGGAACCCTTGAGCCTCAGTGAGTGCACTACCGCACTAAGAATAAATAGCTTGTGTAAAAAAAGTTGTGTACCGTTTAATTGGATTTCCATTTAATATATTTTGCTTAATTTATAAAAAATCTTAATTGTCATTTTGATATTTCACCGATATCGCTATAACTATATGTGTTGCATTCGAACTCGAAGTGTTTGACGAGAAAGAACTTCTCTATCTCTATATTTTTTTTTTTTTTTTTTTTTTAATTAAACGATTATTAACAAACGTATAGAGAGTTGAAATGTATTACGTCACTGATTCGGACTGTGTATAGTTCGGATTCAGTGACATCACACGTATATTTCAATCCGCTGTATCTTAGTTAATAATCGTTTGATTGAAAAAATATAAAATACGTGTCTGATATGTTTTTTGATGCAAGTTCCCTATTCAAAAGTTAAACAAATTAAACTGTTATTTTTGGAAGCAAGATATCATACGATGAAATGTGAATGGTGCAATACAAATAAAATATACTAAAATATTTCCATACCGCTGCCAAATAGTGTTTCAAATACAAAATATGTTAGAATATTTTGTCTTTTTATATGTCTAGAAACACAAAATTCGATCAAAGCCATAGGAAAAAAATAGACTGCGAAAAAACTTAGTAATTAGAAATAAAATAACAATTTTGAACTCTAGTTTCGCTTGCTGTTTCTTTCAGAAGAAGCCGTCAGTTAAATAATAAATCGTTATATTTCCGTACGTAATACGTATATCTGCATATTACACTGTGAATAAAAATAAGAATGGGATTATTTTACAAACTTTTCGAAATGTGTCCAACAGGTGGCGAATATATAATGTTGACTAGCACTTGGCGTAAAAATATAATTTATTTTCTATTAAAAATAAATATTTGCTATATTTTTAATCTTTTCATTTCATTTGTCACATCAGCAAATCGTTAAGTAGACGAAGTCCTCAGTATGCTGAAAGCCGTATATGATATTTTGATTATCTGAAGCAGAAATTTGTATGCAAAAGAAAGTAATTAAATTATTATAATCAGACGAAGGATTGGCGTATATACATAAAGACTAACTTTTGTAAACGAATCTAGTGAAAAAACAATAAAAAATCCACGAGACATTACAATTGGCTTTGTTGCACGCAAGGCTACAAACAAGAGACGCTTTGTCGATTGGAGCCTCGAAGAAATTCAATCAATCTTATGAATGAAGTTGCCGAATTCTTCACTCTAAAATCAAATAAACATATATGAATTGTAATAAAAATCGAATATATGCTGCGACCATTATGCAATAGCTGAAAAATAGTTTAGTTACTTGAACTGTTGGTTCATTTCTAAACCAACAAAACATGAAGAACTCCATGAGCACGCATATAAGAAAACATAATTTAGTAAAAAATTCCATATCAATGGATTTGCTGCGGTTGATAATTGATAATTGACGTTTATAGAAATGATTAAAGAACTCGATATGAATTGCGTTAATATTACCAAAGTAAAAGCCGATTTTATTGTGTTGGCAAACCTGTAAATATACAAAGGTAATTTAGCAATGACCAATAATTTTACCATTACCCTGGTAGAAATATTATTGGGTTTTCATCGAAGAATATGCTAGACCTGTTGAAGATCAGCATGAAATTAGCTAAACACCCGCTATCAGAGCGTCCTCTTAGAAACCTGCTAACGAAAGTGAGTTATTTAAAGCTGGTTTACTGCTTAAAACCTGATAATCTAAAATATTAGTACACGGCGAATGTTCGGTACGCGGGACTCGCCAATAGTGTAGATGCCAAACCTAACCTTCGGAGATGTAAAGTATAAGTAAGAAAGAGGGAGAGAGAGAATAACATTTTATTAATTACTATTGAACGTGATATTAAATACAGCAGCGTGTTGTTTCTTTCTCTTCTGCGCAACGAAGTTATTTCAATGTTTACATTTTCGATCGATAATTTACCGACTGAGTTTTCGCTTTAACTATCTTAACAGATTATTAACAGGTTTTAGCAGGAATTAAGCTACTAAACAAACAGGTTTCTAGCTACTTTTTAATAACTTGACGAGCGATCCCGTTAACGCTCTACCAGAGTAAGTAAATGGACTTTAAGTTTTCAATAACCCAAACCAAGTCATGAATAAATATATGATGAATGTTTTGTTTCGCCATTTCATAGGCGCCGATCTCCTTATGCTTCAACTTTTTGTCAATCAGGTCCTTTTCTACGCGTTTAGGTAAACTAGTCAACCTATAAGTGAAGAGCTTGAGGTGGCCACAAACCACTACAATCAGACCAAAAAACACTATATCGTTAGCTGAAGCAATGAAGGCCACAGTAGTTATGCATTCGAAATCGGGACGTAGATGATTCGGTCAGGTGAATTGTCTTAGCTGGTTAACCAGACCTTGTATGGTAAGGTACGTTGCTTCTTGGATTGGAAAAACGGTCCAGACAGCCACACCACTACGGTTATTTGGACCATGCCAATCAGAATCACAAAAATGTATCTATCTCCAATTTCACACACACACACACACACACACACACATATGTATTTTTACCTCTTCAGGATTTCGTGGCAGTGCGTGAACTGAAGACACCATATTTGATAGTTGGATAATTTGTTTACGTCGGAGAACAAAACTCGTAGCTTTAAAACAGATACCCAGTGTAGCCACAGATATGAGTAATGTTTCGGTAAACTCTTCGAAGTTTAGCTTCATCAGAAACAGTCTGGCTATTCATCCAAATTCTAAAATGTACGGCACAGGGATATATGCAATACTGCACAAGTCGTACAAAATGCTTTGAGATCTTGAATCATTTGTTGGCTTCCAAACTCCGAAGATCGAGAGAATTTTAAATGACAGATTAAACGCTTCCATTCTGGTAATCGATTATAAACTATCACAATAAAATGAAATCCTTTCTTACATTTCCTGAAATTTTATTCAAATTTTACTGGGAATTCTGTGAAAAAAACAAATGCTCTGCCTACGTAATGTAACTTAGGTCCACTTGCTTCCACGTCACGTATAATACTGACAAGAGACAAAAAAACAATGAAATCAACCTGACGACATTTACTTATGCCATATCGTGAAAATTATGCGCTATAGGACAAACCATGGGTCACACTACGTTCGTGACATCTTTGTTAGACCCCTTGTGTCGGATGAATATGTGAAGACTGCCTGAATCTTTAAAAAGACAGAATCGTTTTGCTGTGTCTATATTGCCATGGATCCGCCGCATTTGTAAGAAAGTAGTAAAACACCTTTTTTATGTAAGTGTTTTGAATATTTTCCTTTAGCGCATGCAAAACACAATAAGACAGAATAAAAATTAAAAGTTTAATAAAAATTGTAAAAGAGCTTTTCGTAATACTATTACGAAATATATATATACTCCGTAGACGGTGGAATGAATAGCCGAATACCTACTGTATACAGTAGGTACCTGTGTAGGCCTAACAATACCATAGATGATATAGATCGCTACTAGAAGAGCGCGAATATTCAAAATGCAATAAATAGTTAATTGACTCTATATAATACAACAATATGTAATAATTTTTGGAACTTATGAAATCTCTTATAACACTGAGTGGCATAAATCCGCATCTATATCACGCCTATCCGGGGCATAAATAGTCCATTATTGCACCATGCTGGTCTCTCACGCTACGCTCAGGCGCTAACTGCAAGGTGCAAAAATGGACTACTTATGCCACGGATAGCCGTGACAGCGGATTTATATGCTAGTCAGTGCTATAAAAAAGATCCATAATTTTGTCTAGTCGGACTCTAGTCTTGCTGTAATAAAATTTGTATAAGCAGTCGGAATTTGCACAAGTTCTTAGGTGATACTACATTTTGGTAATACGAAAATGTGGATTCGCCATTGTGTGGTCGTTTTTACGCAAGTGAAGAGACTCTTAGGATGCATTTTCGGCGTCACTGTGTTTCATACACAAAGTGTAAAAAAAATCTTTGTACAAACAGCTATGTGTGTAAATTAACTATGTAATTACACATCGTCTCGTACAAATCGTGTAAGCTGTGTGATTAAATAAATAATGCATTAGTTTTAACCAACTTTGGTGAATATTTCTAAAGAAAGGACGACGAAAAATCTATAAGAAACAACAATTGGTTTTGTTGCTAGAAGTGTTAAAAACATGAGACACTTCGTAGAACTAGGTCTCAAAGCAAGCCAGTTTACGTTGTATACGGAATCACCAAACTCTTGACTCTAGGAAAATATCATACTTATAGATTTGACGAAAATTTCTTCGGATAATAATTTTGAGCATATGCATACCAAATGAAAATAAATTACTTTGATTGTTAACTCATTCAAAAACCAACATAACACGAAGAACTCCACCAGTACGCATATTAGATAACATAACTTCATGAAAAAATCCATATTACTGGATTTACTAGTAGACGATTGATAAACACTTATCGAGATGATTAGTGAGCTGATCAAACTTGTGTTATAACTAGATATTCTTATACAAATAGATACAAAAACTAAATAAACTTCTTAAAAAAACAAATTTTTCAGTACAATATACTGTTTGACGAGATTCTTTTCGTAAGTAGCTACCTGCAGATCGCTCATCTTCTTTTTGCCCATGATATCCTCCAAATGTTCAGGCTAACTAACTAGTCTATGGCTGAGGAATTCCAGCTGACTGCAAACTATCATTATAAATCCACACATCACAGAGTCATTGCCTACGGCGATAAAGACAGTAACCGATATTAAGAGAGTGAAACCAAGATATAAGGGGATGTTATCTCAAAAAATACTGTTTTTCTATTACATAAAACTTTTTGAATAAAGTTTGCAAATAAAAACCGGGTCTGTAGCACCGTACTGTTAAGTTTAATAATCGTTCTACCGAAAGACAATTTTGATCGGACTTTTTGTTTTTCTAAAATCTTGGAAATACGAACAGATGTTTAGCAAGAAAATCACATAAATATTGAAAGAATCACTGAATTTTCGAAGATCGATTCTATCATTGCATGTCGCATCCGCAGTTCCATTTTATCCACCAAAAGGTATTAAAGTAAACTCCACCCATATATGAGTTCTACGGAGAGTCGGATACTTACTGGTCGGAAAATGGAGCTCTTGTAATTTTGAGGGCACACGCACCAGACCAAGTTTTTTACATACGTTTGGACATACAATATATAAAAAATATGGGTAGCACCTCCAAACCATATTCCAATAATAAGTTACGGGACAATTACTAAGAATTTGTCATCATATAATTTTTCAACAATTTATTTGTTAGTACAAAAACTTTTAAATACTTCTAATATGGATATCGCTTTAAAAAAAAATGCTTATTATCAGTAAAAAAAAACAAGTATCAGTACATCTACAAGTACATGCGATTAATACAAACTATTTTGTCGCTAATAAAACTAACAAGATCCGAATAAATTTATTCTACCCTCTCAAAGTAGGCTTATTATTTTTAATTGTGCCAAACGTCTTCGTTGGAAGCAACAACATGACTTCATTATTCTATAAATATATATTATTATAATACATCTTCTATTTTAAAACATGGCTGTATTAATTCTTGGTATTAGAAGAGTAAACTCTGTAATGAAAATTATGAACAAATTTTATTCCAGCAGCAAAACATTAAGTCAACATTGAATCATTGCTAATCGGACGCTGTTCGTAAAACATTAAAAGCCGAGAACGAAAGTTTGATTATCTGAAAATAGTTTGATTATTATTATCCGAAAAATCATCATATCCTTAACAATTATGATTTTATACCACTGCGTGGCCTTAATCCGCACTTATAGGTCACGCCTTTCCGTGACTTGAGTAGTTGCTACATATCGCTAAACGCGAGACGAACAAATTGACTATCTTAAAGCATGAATAGGCGTGATAGTAGATTTAGGCAAGCAGTATTATAAAAATGTATACGATACTCGTGACTTAAGAAACCTATTACACGATATGGATTGCGCTAACGTACATGACTCACACCGTGAAACAGTGGGCCACTTGAATCACGTGCATCGTAGTATACGATTACATACTTTCATAAAAGATTCCAGTGATAAAACAGCGAAAAATCCAGTGGACACTATAATTGGTTTTGACGATCGTAGCATTGCAACAAAAATATCCTTATTGGATTTTGTGCTTAATGCAATCCAGTTTGTCCTAAAAACCTTCCGGCCAAAATCCTCGCTCTGAAAATATCGAAATAACTTTTTATAGAGTTTATCATAGTTGATGCTATTTATTTATATCAGTAGAGTGCGTACTTTCACTGTCAATTCATTGCCAAACCAACAGTAAAGAAAAAATTCCAACAGCATACACATCAAATAGAGTACATTTGTAAAGAAGACCACATCCATTGTAGTGTTCGTTGACAATTGATACACACTTGTTGAAATCACCAATGAACTTACGATATATTGTCCGATTATTGCTGAACTAAATGTTTTCTTAAAAACGTCGACGAACCTGCAACAATATTTTTCTACAACTTAATCGCATCTTTGGGTAGGATATTTACTTGCACAAAACACTGACTCAAATATAAACGAATGGTGACGAATATTTCGACTCAGCAACTGCTTCTCTAGTTTACAAACTTCGTAGGTTGTCATTTTTTCACCTTTGGCAAAATCTTCTATGTACAGTGGCATAGTCATAAATCTGTGATTCAGAAGTTCAAACTGACCACATACTTCAATTAAAAACCCGAATATCAAGGTATTACTTGAGACTGAGATAAGAGAGGCTAATATTATAGTGATTGATTCGGGAAAATAAGTGATCCAAAACAACTTATCCATAGAGTAGTCGTAGGGCAACCAAATTTTGAAGGGCAATGTGCGGTTGTTCTCTGGTTGGAAAAACGGTGGTATCAGAAATGTTATCGCTGTTATCTCGACGAGAACCAAACTTGACAGCGTGACGTACCTGTCTTTTACGTACAAAACAACATTTTTAAATTTTGAACAAATGTAATTTAATATGCTTTCAAAGTCATAAGTATATTTAAAATAAAAACATTGCTGTCTTCGATAATTAAAAAATATTTTTGTATATATTTTTTACATTGAGGTTTACTTTTTGTTTAATAATAAAAGAAAGGTTGAAAACAAAGCTTCAAAATCGTTTATAATATTTATTTCCAAGTACAGAGTATACTCTCAATACATAGCCACTTAAAGTAGACGAAATACCAATAGATAACAATCTTTTAATTAATCATAAAACTTGTTGTTAGCAGATATACCTGATACAACATTTTTTACTTAGTTTTACATTGTTCTTAAAGATCAAGGATAGTTTAGTTTAAAAATGTCTTTCCTCAATGACAAAAGTATAATATTTGTCCATCTACTCGTAGGTGTCTATCTATTAGGCAGTTTACCCTATCTAATATTACAATTATTCAAACCGTATGAATTGGTGGTATTGATGTTGTATGTTGAATTCATCCGAATCTTGAGGGCTTGCGGAGACGATGCCAAGCATCTTTGTCAATTTGATCAGATCAGCACGACGCATCAGAATACTCACTGATTTGCAACAGATATTGACGATGGATAGCAGAATGAAGATTACCTCGGTAAGTTCTTCAAAACTCATATCCACTAATGCGATTCTTGCCAGTTGCGCACTAGCTAATAAGTAAGGCAGCGGCCTGAAGACAACACGACAAAAGTTGAACGATATTCTGTGCCAACCCGATGTCCAGTAAATGGGTTGCCAAATCCCACAGTAGGTTAATATCGTAAAGGAAACTTTTAGAGATTGCATTTTATTTTATTTTTTTAAATTCCGCGAGCTAGTCATTTAATTACACTTTAACTAATACATTGTTCTATTTAACGGCAAATGATCACATAATAAACCAATGAGCTTCGAAAAAGCTGTATGGTATTTTACTACTAGTAATATTAAGAAGTGGGAATCTTATTGCTTTCGCAAGCAAACAAAAGGTACGCTTCCGTCAACAATCCAGCAGTAACTGATACTTTGCGCGTAAGACACATAATAGATCGATACATTATGATTCTTTTATTCAACACTCTTATTGTTTTTGCAAAGGAAAGGGTTCCAGGTAATCGCTGATAATATTCCATAAATGCGCGAAAATTACTACTTATAGGTAGGAAGAGCTGTTGGAAGCGTACCCTATTAGTTTCTAAAGAAAAATATATTAAGACCGTTGAAATTCTTCGTAGCGCATATTAGCGAACGGTTTAGAAAGCATTTTTCATGAAATAGATGGTATCATTATCGTAATGTTCTTATTTGTTTTTCTGATTGTCGTGGCAAAGTTTGAACTACTCGAGGAAGAAAAAACTTCTGCAAAACATGTAGCAAATTAAAGGTTTCACAGTGATATACGATGCTTAAAATACGAATAAAATGATGTATATGTATAATCGTCTGCCATCAAAAAATTCCGCTGTTATGTTTCGCATTTTGTAAAATAGAATATACCTACAAACAATAAGTACACTGATAGCATCGGTGTGATAAAACAAATAATATAAAATGAAATAGAAAAATTCATTGTTGTATGTAAGACAGGTTCACATAAAAATTATTGTTGTTCTGAATGACTATACATGATCATACATGCAAACGAGCAACGTGCGGAAGACGAATTAATCGAACTCATAATACTTCCCCAACTGGAAATTAAAAGCAAATGTTTTCCTGTCATTCTGATATGTCAATATAATTGACACAGTTTTCTTAATCGTCAAAAACTCCTTCTTGCTTGTAAAACAAAAAACTAATGTTTTACAAAACTTTCCAAAATTTACACAAAATAAACTCAAGTTTGTAGAGGTACTTTAATTCTTATCTAATGCTAATATTTAGTGAGGAATACGTTAAGATTACGCTTACTGCGGCACTTATTTGGTCGTCGACTTTATTAAGTGGTAGCTTGTGCATAAGCACTACTTATTGATAATTTTTCGAATTATCAGCCGACGTGATAATGGCTGGCGCATGCACGCGCTAGAGCACGTATAGTTCCGAATTTCAGAGTATTTATACCGCTGTATTATCTCGAAACAGTGTACTCTTATTTCCGATGGAAAAGAATGGTATACATTCTTTAGTTCCAAAACATGAATATAAACGTATATCTGATATCTGCGTGTGTCCTTTGGAAGGCAGTACTGGCGTCAGCGACGGAAAAAAATTATCCTCTCGTCGCTACAAAATTAGCAACAATTCAAGGATATCACAAAACATCGTACTATGGTCGACAGTATGAAGCTTTTGAGGGTATACCTTACGCTCTTCCACCAACTGGCAATAGACGTTTTAGGGTAAGAGGAACTTGATTCATTATACATAGGCGCTTTATGCATTGATCTGGTTAGGGACGGGGTGGTAAATAAAGTATCCATTTTTATTTCATTTTCATCAAAAGGGTTTCATTTTTATTTTCTGTAACTCTATGGCCCTGGCCTGCGATCTTGGTTTCTCGCGCTCCTATTTTAGACTGCCGTTTTCCCTCCCTTCGTCGCGTCCATTTTTCCCGGGCCCACTTCCCGCTACCTGCGCCCCCTTTCTCCGGCGTACCGGCTTCTACCTGCTCCCTAAATCTCGAGAAAAGGTCTTATGTTTTCCTGTCTCGCCCGCTATCTTACCTCGCACGCACATCGCGCGTCGGCCCTCGGCTGTGACACCTTTTTTTCTACCACAATGCAATTAAATAAGAAAATATCGTTCCAAGACTATATTGCTTGGACATATGCACGCGCTCCGTTCCAGTCGAGCCAACTGCCTCCGCCGCTCTGAGCGTACCGCACCTTGCCTTCTCCCGTATCTTCGTCCTTATCCCTAACAACGCAAGCTTGGCCCATCTCTATCTTCTAGCTACCTCCTAATATCCTGCCATTAAGCCCCCAAGTCCCTCTGGCTCTCCACCTCACCGATCTACCGTCGTGTTTTCCTATCTCTCTTTTCATTTGTCCTTCCGGCCCCTTCCTTCCTGCCGGCCTTCCGACCCCTTCCTTTCCTCCGGCCTTCCGGCCCCTTTCTTTTTTTTAGACCTGGAGAATCCCGGCGCCCTGCCCCCATGCTCGCGCTTAAACTTGCCCCGATTAGTTCACCAACGTCATACCGGGTCCGCGAGCTTGTTTTTGAAGGCCCGCCGCATAGTGCTGCCCGCAGAAATGAGCGGTGCCAATGCTAACTTTACAAACGCCGATCTGCGAATTGCTTCATATCTTAAACCGCTATGGCTCGAACTACGCGCTCGCTCGTCCCTATTTTGGTCCTATCGTTACAATGATCTGACACCTACACCGTATTTCCGGACGGATGACCTATCCGTGAATGTCCGCTTATTCCCGCATTTGCCCGGGCCAGCGTCCGTGGCGTAGGAAAAACCCTGTGGGAAAACCTACGCCAGGAACTGCAGAAACATTCGCGTTACAATGCATTTGCTTCGCGCGTGCACTCCCTAGCACATGTTCCCCGCAACTTAAATCCCACGCGTTCGGGCTATCAAACCGGCTTGCACTGTTGGTCTTGTCCGCTCCGTTGAAGACGCCGTGGATCTACTAATTGCCATCGATCCACGCTGGTCCGCTTGATGCATCTCACCGCCTTGCATGTTGCCTATTTCTTTCCTGGGCCTTTGTTTCGCTTCCTAATCTGCAAACCGGCGCGCTTTTCAGGGATCGGGGAAAAACACAGAACAATAGTACGCACGAGATGCTACCTCGAAAAACGTGATCCGACGGTCGCTTTGCATTTGTTTACCCAGAACTCTCACTTTCACCTTTTTTCTAACCAGACATTTTATTTTCGCTAGCTTTTCCGACGCTGTACACGCGGCAGCATCACGCGTTCGCTCCGCGTTCCACGATTCGGAATCGCGCGGCTTCCTCTTTGGTTGAAGCAAAGCACGTTTAAAAGTCGATTACTCCGCGAACCGCTTCGAGACAAGAATTCTACGTTAGTACGTGCGAGAATACTTGCCCACCCGAACCTGGCTATAGCTAACACGCGGCGTCGTAAGCCTAAGTAATTGACCGTAATCTGAATCGATCTCAATGAAGTATACTTATCTTAATCCGCTTTCATGTATCATGTCAATCCCCGGTTCTTGTCGCTGTGGTACTCCTCGCTCCGACGATGTCCTCATGTCCAAGATAACTTCGCGAGGCGTGGTTGGATCGACGATCTTCCCTTGAAATCCTTACTTTGCTGAGTGCTGCTTGCATTCACATGATGTATGCCTCTCTCTCTCTCTCTCTCTCTCTCTCTCTCTCTCTCTCTCTCTCTCTTTCCGACGTCTGCCGACTCAACGTAAAGTTGACGTGCCTTAGGCGTTATTGAATTTTCTCACTGTATCACTTCTGTGTATCACGACAGTGTACTCATATTTCCAATGGGAAAGAATGGTATACATTCTTTAGTTAAAAAACATGAATATAAACGTATATCTAATATCTGCGTGTGTTCTTTGGAAGGCAGTACTGGCGTCAGCGACGGAAAAAAATTATCCTCTTGTCGCTACAAAATTAGCAACAATTCAAGGATATCACAAAACATCGTACAATGGTCGACAGTATGAAGCTTATGAGGGTATACCTTACGCTCTTCCGCCAAATGGCAATAGACGTTTTAGGGTAAGAGGAACTTGATTCATTATACATAGGCGCTTTATGCATTGATCTGGTTAGGGACGGGGTGGCAAATAAAGTATCCATTTTTATTTCATTTTCATCAAAAGGGTTTCATTTTTATTTTCTGTAACTCTGTGACACGTTTTTTGAACTTGCCGAGACTTTGGCCCTGTCCTGCGATCTTGGTCTCTCGCGCTCCTATTTTAGACTGCATTTTTCCTGCGCCCCCTTCCTATCTCCGGCGTACCGGCTTCTACCTGCGCCCTAACCCTCGAGAAAAGGTCTTATGTTTTCCTGCCTCGCCCGATATCTTACCTCGGCGTATTCCTGTCCGGAATAAGCATTATGATATATATATATTCGCACACAGCCACCGCAACCGATCACAACCCCATCAAAAGAAGTAATCTCAGCAACTCGGGATCCACCCAGGTGCATTCAGTTCGACTACCAGAACAAGGAAACACTAGGTCAAGAGGATTGCCTTTATCTTAGCATTTATACTCCAAATTTAGAAAAAGAGTCCAAGTTACCGGTGATTCTCTGGTTCCACGAGGGAGCTTTTCAGCGTGGTTCGGGAAGTTACACCAAAGCTAAATATCTGATGGACCGAGATGTCATCCTGGTCACGATGAACTACAGACTCGGAGTGTTCGGTTTCATGAGCACCGAGGACGAAGTCGTTTCTGGCAATATGGGCCTGAAAGATCAAAACTTGGCCCTCAAATGGGTCGCCGAAAACATCCGGCACTTTGGCGGGGATCCCAAAAATATCAGCCTATTGGGAGTTAGCGCTGGCGGCAGCAGCGTTCACTACCACTATCTATCAAAGATGAGCAAGGGACTTTTTGTAAACGGAATGTCGTTCAGTGGCACTGCGCTATCGCCTTGGGCTTACGATCCGCAGCCTTTGATCACTGCAAAAAGACTGGCTAGCATTGCTGGATGTACTGCAGAGAGTACTCTGGAAATGGTAGAGTGCTTACGGCGAAAGCCTGAGCGAGCATTGACTAATGCTACTAGCGAGATGCTGGTGAGTGAACAGTTTCTGAACTTCACAAATCGAATGATATTTTTAAACGAATAACCATTTCATTACCTTTATTGGTTCATTTTGACTTTCTTGCGGGTTCAATCTAAATAACAAGATTGAAGAACAATCAAATGATCATGTAATAAGTCTCGCACAATAAAATCAGAACAAAACAAATTTGTGTTTGAATCTTAAAAGGAGACGCGAATAATTTTTTACTTTCAACTTCTTAAGTTTGATTGATAACGCTTATGTACAATATTTCTATTGCTTTAGAGGCAAACAACATCCCGATACTTTTACTATCCATTCTTCATGCCAGTTGCCGAGAGAAACGTGAAAGACTGCTTCGTCAATCGTCCGCCAGAAGAAATTTTAAAAAGTGGTGACGTCTACGATGCTCCTTGGGTTACTGGTATTGTCAGTGAAGAAGGTGGTTCAACTGTATCAGGTAGATAATAATATTTCATTTATTTCCTCTCTTCCGTTGTCAGTTTCTAACATGTAACATCTATTAGGTCTTGCCTTCAATCAAGAAGCTTTATCCTTCATCGACGAGAAATGGGAGACTCTGACGCCCTATATGCTTATGTATAACAAAACGCAACCTTTAAACCGACACTCCGATATAGCACTGACAGTCAGGAGCCGTTACATAGGGGAGAATCACGAACTCAAAAGTAACGACTCGATAACCATGTGGGGACTCTTGGACATGAAGACGCACGAGTCATTTTCCATAGTCGCGGAAAAATCCGCAAGGTTACAAGCCGCTGCCAACAAAAATCCAGTTTACGCGTATTATTACAGTTACAGGGCAGCCCAAAGCCACAGCGAACTTCTCTCTAAAACCAAGTTTGATTTCGGTATGAAGAATTACGATATTTCAAACGCCACGTGCTGAGAAAAAATATTAATATGAAATGACGGCGTTACAGGTGTGATTCATTTGGATGACATTCTGCTGATTCTCGAGAACGATTACGTTGATCCTTCGACAACGTCTAATGACAAACAGATGTTGGATAAAATGTTGGATTTTTGGTATTCAACGATTACTACGGGGTAACTATGCGATGCTCTAATGTTACCATAATAAAATGGAATCTTCAGTTATTGTTCTGGTTTTTATAATGCTATTGAATTATAGAAATCCGGATTTAGGACTAGAATGGCCGACAGTTGAAGCGGAATCGGAGAAATTCACATACATGCACATTGCTGGGCCAACAAATTCGTCTGTAACTAGTAGCGATAATTTTGGAGAAAAAATATTCTGGAGGAAACTTGGGTTTTAGCTCCTAAATTTCATTTGACTCTATATTTGATATGTCACAAACTTTGTGTAGTTTTATTTTATGAAAAATTGAATTATATTTTTATTCGTATACCTTAATTTATATTAATGTTGTATTGAATTTGTTGAAATTTATTTATTGAATCTTGATGTTTATTTTATTCAATAATAATATACAGAGCAAAATTACTAGGCTATATAAAAAGATACAAAGTATAAGTGTTTGAATATAATATCGAGGAAACTGTGGACTATTCTGTGCTGATGGATTTCTCGTACTGACTGGCTCCTTGCCGGTCCGGCCGCTTATGAACCCTCAGGCCCTATCATAAAACCCCAGGTCAGTTTGCCCTTCTTGAGGGTAGATGACGGTGGTGGGGGTATATAGCCGATACTGCACATAGCAGATACTGCGTGGATATCGTTGAATTCCAACACCCTTCCTCAACAGTTTAACAGTTTAATCCGCATTTGTCCGTCATGCTTTTTAGCTTTATTTTTGCTAGAGGTTTTGTAAGCATGTCCGCTGCCATTTCTTCTGTAGGACAATACTCGTATTTTGTTAGTCCTTGATCCTGTAGATCCTTGACGAAGTGATATTTCGTATCGATGTGCTTCGTTCTGTTGCTAAATTTGTTGTTGCTTGTTATTTTTATGCAACTTTGATTATCTTCATAGATAACGGTTCGTGATGGCGTTTTGCCTTCGAAATCTTCGAGTAGGCGTCGAATCCATATAGCTTCTTGCGAAGCTTCGGCTAGAGCGATATACTCGGCCTCAGTGGATGACAATGCCACACATGTCTGCTTCCTACATGCCCAACTGATTGATCCTCCATGATACTGGAACAGGTAGCCGCTGTTGGATTTTCGATCGAGTCTGTTTTCGGCCCAATCTGCGTCTACATATCCAACTAAGCCAGTCGGTCCGCTCGACTGTCCCAGGCTTAGTTCATAATCCCTGGTCCCTTTTAGGTAGCGCGCGACCCTCTTGGCCTCGTTCCAGTCGATCTCTGTTGGCTGTTTGTTGTGCTGGCTCAAGATCGTCACACTAGCAGCTATATCGGGGCGCGTATTTACCGCTATATACAGCAGTGCGCCGATTAGCTGTTGATATTTTTCGCCGTTCGGCATAGGTGGCTGGTCGCACCTTAGTTTTGCGTAGCCCGGATCCAATGGTACAGCTGAAGTTTTAGCATCCTGTAGTCCGGTTTTGCACACGACGTTGTCGATATATTTGGATTGCTTTATGCAATAAATGCCGTTCTGGTCTCTGCGTATCTCTATGCCGAGATAATATTTTAATATGCCGAGATCGTTTAGTTCAAAATTTTTCTTCAAAAAATCTGCGACTTTGTTTATACTAGCCTCGTTCTTTGCAGCAATTAGAAAATCATCTACGTGCACGATTAAATAGATGCACTCGTTTTGGTCGCGCTTTATGTACAGGCAGGGATCGGCCTTACTCTGTACAAACCCGCATTTCTTCACGATACTGCTGAGCTTATCGTACCAGATTTTCGCTGCTTGTTTTAATCCGTAAAGACCTTTCTTCAGTCGGCAAACGTGGGTCTCTTTATTGGCGCCTGTATAGCCTTCAGGTAGCAGCATGTAGATCGTCTCCTATAGGTCTCCGTTGAGGAAAGCGGTCTTCGCGTCGAAATGCTTTATTGCCATGATTTTATTACCTGCGACGGCTAGAAGGGTCCTGAAGGTTGCTTGTCGCACTACAGGGGCAAAGACCTCATCATAATCGATGCCGTAGATTTGCGAATAGCCTTCGGCGACTAATTGCGCTTTATATCGCACAGTCTCTCGTCGGCATTTCTTTTTATTTTGAGAACCCACTTACAATCGATTATATTTTTGCCTCTTGGTTTGGATACGATTTCCCACGTGCCGTTTTTTAATTGGGATTCGATCTCTTCTTGCATTGCCTCTTGCCATTTTTCTTTATCAGGCCCGGATAAGGCATGCTTCACACTAGTTGGCTCGTCGTCCTTTGACACCTTAGCGAGCCTTGTGGTGGCCATGAACCTGTCGGGCGGCACGCCCCTGTTGCTTCTTTCTGAGCGTCTGAGTTGCACTTCTTCCACGGGTGCTTCTTCGCCACTTTCGGAACTTATGGACTCATACTCATCTGCGCTTGAATCGTCGACGTGTGGCTCTTCTTCTTGCTCCTTTTCTTCACTGCAGTTGCCGTTGATAAACTCTACTTCTTCGGGAGGGGTCTTGATTTGAGTGCTCTTCTCACGCACTTTATCAAGGAAAGTCACGTCGCGGCTGATTTTGATGCGCTCCGATTTAGAATCTAAGAATTTAAATGCTTTAGATTCTTCTGAATATCCCAGGAAGATCAATGGCTCTGCTGTGTCGTCGAGTTTTCTTCTTTGCTCTTTGTGGATGTGTATGTAGGCCTTGCTGCCAAATATATGTAAATTTGATAAGTCCGGCTTCTTCGATGTCCATAATTCATAGGGCGTTTTATCTGTCGCTCTTGTAGGCAGTCTATTCTGCAAATAGTTGGCTGTGTTCACGGCTTCTGCCCAGTATCTCTTGTCCATACCTGCGTCGATCAGCATGCAGCGTGCCATTTCGATGAGGGATCTATTTTTTCTTTCGGCCACTCCGTTTTGCTGGGGTGAGTAAGCCGCTGTATATTGGATGCGGATGCCTTCAGCTTTTAAGTATGCCCGGAGTTCGTCGTTCACGTATTCCCTTCCTCGATCCGAGCGTATGGTTTTAGGAGTTTTATGATACTGGGTTTTCCCCATCTCGACGAAATTTTTAACACATGTAGCAGCCTCGCTCTTGAGCTTAAGGAAGTATACTGTGCAGTACCTGGAGTAGTCGTTGATGATCGTTAAGAGGTACCGTTTATTGCCCGGGGTTACGGTCTGCATAGGTCCGCAAACATCTGTATGCACGAGGTCTAAGATGGCCTGTGCTTTATTGCTGGACTCTTTTGGGAAAGGCGTGCGTGCCATCTTTCCTTTTAGGCAGCACTCACAATTCTCACGCTTTCCGCAGTCTTGTATTTTAATCCCGGTGGCTAGGCCCTTTTCTGCTAACTCTTTTATTGCGCGTGGGTCCCGGTGTCCGAAACGCCTGTGCCAAGTGTGCTGACAGTCCTCGGTGTGTCCCAAGTTTATTGCACTTATGGCCGCGCGGGCTTTTATGGCGGTCCTCACTTCATATAATTCTGGGGATAATCTGGCTATGGCGACGGTTTTTCCCATCTTCGACACGATGCAGGCGTCGTCCCGGAAGGCTACGTCGTATCCGCTAATCGCTAGTTTTTTTCACCGACAATAAATTACAGGCCAGCTACGGGACATAGAGCACGTCGTCGATCTGTAGGGTGGAGAGCTTCGTCTCGTTGACTACGCAGTTTATGACTCCGGTCCTGATCCCTTGTACCTTTGCACTTTTATTGTCGTCGGCTAGTCGCACGAATCCTGTCTTGCTTGGATCGAAATTATTGAAAAAATCTCGAGTGTTCACCATATGGCTAGTCGCGCCTGAGTCGACAAACCAACACTCTGATCCGTTCGATGCTTTTCCCAAGAGAGCTTTCTCTTCGGATGAATCTGAACATTTTGCAAGAAAGAGAGAATCTTCTGCGTTGACGTTTCCAGTGGCTAAATTTGCCTTTTCCGTCTTCTCTTTATTTTGTTGCCATGCCTTGAACTTTGTGAACACATTTTTTAGGTGCCCGGTTTTCTTGCAGAAAAAGCAGAATTTTTTCTGCGAACGTTTATTCGCGTCGTTACCTTTATGGGTTACGTTCATCGCCGTGTCACTTCTCGATGCACTGTTGCGTGATTCCTCGATCCCTTTTCGTCGTTTATATTCATCTATTAATTGACTCTTGACAAATTCGAGCGTGAGTTCGCTCTCGGATCGGCCTTCAAGAGCCGTGAGGAGAGTGTCGTATGACTCTGGCAAACTTGTTAAAAGTAGCACCGCAATGACATCTTTCGGAGTTTTGTCTCCCATATCGGCGAGTTGATCCCAAAGACTTGAGTAGAGAGATACGTGCTCTTCCATATCGCCACCTTCTTTGAGCACCATTTGGCATGCTCTCTTGAGTAGATGTACTCTGCTGGTTGCAGTCGATTTTTGGTGGTAATTTTTCAAAGCGTTCCAAGCTTCTTTCGCTGTCTTGGCACTCCTAATATGTGTCAATTGATTATTTTCTACACTGAGGCCGATCGACGCACGAGCCTGGTCGTCCTTCTTGGTCCACTCTTCAGTCATTGGTGATGGTACTGAGTCTCTAATCACTGGCCACGTTCCCTCTTTAATCATTAGGAGTTCCATTTTGTAACTCCACACTGGGTAATTTTCGCCGTTGAGCTTCTCTACGGCGAACCGGAAACCCGCAGTGTCTGACATTTTTATATTGTTTATATATTTAACACACTTGACGTAATAACTGTCCTAAGAGTTTTTTACTGTCTATGCACTTGCACTTTTCACTAGCACTAGGCTCTGGGCCCATAACCTGTTGAAATTTATTTATTGAATCTTGAAGTTTATTTTATTCAATAATAATATACAGAGCAAAATTACTAGGCTATATAAAAAGATACAAAGTATAAGTGTTTGAATATAATATCGAGGAAACTGTGGACTATTCTGTGCTGATGGATTTCTCGTACTGACTGGCTCCTTGCCGGTCCGGCCGCTTATGAACCCTCAGGCCCTATCATAAAACCCCAGGTCAGTTTGCCCTTCTTGAGGGTAGATGACGGTGGTGGGGGCGTATAGCCGATACTGCACATAGCAGATACTGCGTGGATATCGTTGAATTCCAACAGAATTGATTTTTATTAATTATCTTATCTCTTGCAAACAAAAACTATCATCTGCTCGCAGTATCGTTTAACTCCGCGATCACATATCGCATATAATATACTATACAAATTGGATGATATATTTATAATGTTATATGAATTATAAGAAAAAACATAATCTCATGCATATAACTTAGAAAAAAATTAATAGTCTATTATTGATAAAAATACATTTTATAATAATTTATTCATCATAAGAGGAATCTCTAAACACGTTAAAAGCTGTGTAGGAGACTTTTAAAATCTAGGCGAATAACAAAAAGACGTGATGAGCATTTTCTTAATTGTATTCGTTTTCATCAAAATAATTATAATTTCAAACATTTATCTTACTCTTTTAAATGTCTCCAAGAAGAATGAAACGAAATATCCCCGGGATATTAGAATAGGCTTCGACGTGCGAAGAGATATAAATAAAATAGATCTTGTTGATTGTAAACTCAGTGTATATATTTAATAATGCATATAAAGCACAAATATTTTGTGCTTTATATGCATTACTTCTTCAGATTACATATAACGACGATGCCTTACTCTTATCATCAATTAATTGCCAAACCAACAGAACAGAAACAGTTGCGTTATTACGCTGCTCAGATAGAATAGTATCATGTAAAATTCTGGACTGGACGCGGACGCATCCTTCGTCAGCTGATGAACACTCGCCGATATTGCCAGAGAACATAACATAACATGAAGTCAATTTAATATTTTATGGAAATAAATCATCGAAACCTACTTATAAATAAAAACGTGATGTCGAACACTCTGAGCCAGCAGGTAGTTCTCTTTTTTGAGTCTCGAGGATCTGCTGAGCATCATTCCCTCCTCTTTATTCGCGTATTTTGAGAGATTCACAAGACGATGTGCAAGTAGCTCTAGTTGAGCGCTGGTAGCCAACATGAGTCCGTAGATATAGTAACGTCGGTGCCAATAGACAAGTTGCCCATCGATACGGCGCACATTGAATTGGTGATGTACGAAAGCCAGTAGACACCCGCCGACTATGATTGTACGGAGTCCAAACTTCTAAAGGGAGTGTTTGTTCTGCTTTGCCCATGATGATGGGAATCGACAAGTCTAAAAGGGTTGCCGGTTCGACCACCGTGACGTATCTGTGCAATAGGATAAAATTACATAATGCTACCAGAACTAATGGTTCAGATATAGTACAATTATACAAAAGCTTCTTCCGAATGACAATATGAGTAGATGCTGCATTAGTTTGACACAGAAAATATACGATTAAATAAATATACTTTTCAATTTTATAAAATCTTAATCGTCAAAAGTACGCATGAATGATGCTTATTTATTTCTTCCGACAGCGATAATGCACGCGTATTTTTTCAAAAAGTAGATTCTTAACTTTATATAATCTAATTATATACAATTCAGCGATAAAACTTCTTCAATATTGAGGAAAAATACTGCGAAATGTTAACCCGATAATATCATTGAACCCATTGTAAATAACATTCTCTTCCTTGTTCCCTGGCTTGGTCCAGGGTTTCTCTATCCTCAGCATATCCATAAGTTCGTCAATCTGTTTCTTGCGCAATAGCATATTTGTGAGCTTGCAGAAGGCGTTGACCGTCGACATCATCGAAAAGAGCGTGTCCGCCATCTCGTCGATGCTGATTGTGTCCAGCAACAATCGCAGGATCTGACCGAGAACCAGATAATAAAATAGAGGCACGAGGATTACACGAATTACGTCGTAGAATCGCTATGCCCAGGGGTCGGCCAGGAAGTTGGTTTTTAGAAGCCGAAACACATCAGAATTTTGAAGGCTGGATTAAAGCCATCCATTTTTTATCAACGTTTTTTATTAGAGTTTTGATTTTTCGTGCATTAACGAGAAACTAGCGATAATAACTTCTCATTGCAGTAAAACTGCATTTAATGACGCGAAACAGAAGAAATATTTTTGATAATGATGATCGTGGTGGATGGAACAGGAAAGATCGAGTCGCAGTATTACGGTTCAGATGTTCTTTATCCTTGATTTTATCGAATTTTTTTTTCTTCTAAGTGGCATTTGGAACTCGAAAGTTCATCGCCTCATCTACGCAAGCCTTCCACGCTGCCCTGTCTTGTGTCAACCCCTACCCAATATGCACCCCTCCGATCGACACCCACCCATCCTATTTCTACTAGATCCGCTTACGTTGTCCTCCCATCTGCGTCTAGGTCTACCTAGAGGTCGCGTTACCATCGGCCTGCCCTTCGTGACACGCGCTGCCGTACGGTCGTCTCCCATTCTCGCTACGTGCCCTGCCCATCCCAATCTGCGTGATTTTATTATTCTGTTAATATTTGGTGACGAGTACAGATTGTGTAACTCATCATTGTATAGTCTCCTCCATTCCCCGGTTTCCTCATCTTTCTTCGGCCCGTATATTTTTCGCAAGACTTTATTTTCAAATACCCTAAAACGGTTGTGTATATTCTTATTTTAACGTATTTAGACAATAGCCTCGACTTAAGTAAATTAATCACGGCGTAGAAGCAAGCATTACCCGAATGGAGTCTCTTGTTTATTTCAACATTAATCTTGTTTCTATCATTTACGGTCGTACCTAGATACCTGAATTCGCTAACCTTTTCAAAAGTAAAATTCCCCACTCTGAGATCTCCCTCCCCTCTGCAGATGCCTAGTTTATCCACAATCATGTACTTTGTTTTGGATTCACTTACTTCTAACCCTGTATACTCTGCCGCTTGTATGAGGATTTCCGCGTTTCTTGCTACCGTTTCCCTACAATCCCCCAGTATATCCAAATCATCTGCGTAGCCTAGTATCTGCGTTGTTCCATTAAGCGTTGAGCCCAGCTGGCTAACCTGCATTTTTCTAACGATATACTCTAACGTTAAGTTGAACAGCACCGTATAGAGCCCATCCCCTTGTTTTAAACCATCACTTATCGTGAAGGGTACTGATACATTACTGCCTACTCGGACCTTCCCGTGCTTCCGTTCATACATATTTAAATCAATCTCACGAGTTTTTTTGGTACATCGAGAAGTACAGAATTTGATACATTTTGCTTCGCTTAATAGAATCGTACGCTTTTTTAAAATCTATAAATAGTTGATGTATGGTTTCGCAAAATTCCCACTTTTTATCTCTAACAACTGTCTTATGGTAAACATTTGATCGCTCATCGATCTGTTGCGCCGAAATCCGCACTGATAATCTCCTACTATATCTTCTGCGAATGGAGTGAGTCTTAAGACAAGCAATTGCTTGTTTTACGTTTGACAGACTTTGTAGCAAGTTGCTAAAAGTGAGATACACCTATAGTTATTGCAGTTTGTCTTATCCCCCTTTTTAAAAATCGGTATAATGATAGATTCTTTCAATTTTTCGGGTATTGTTTCATTTTTCCAGATGGCACATACTAGTTTATAGATTTTAAAAGTAAGCCCGACGCCCCCATACTTGAGTAACTCAGCCGGTATAGCGTCATTTCCCACTGATTTGTTGTTTTTTAGTTTTTTTAATCGCGGCCTCTACTTCTTGGTAGCTCGGTTCCTCTACGTGGAGTTCAGCAGTGTGAATTTCGTCCTCTAATTCTTCGCTATTTTCGTGCACGTTTAATAATTTATCGAAATAGTTTTTCCACAGCGACAGTAATTCGTTGTGATTTGTTACGAGGTCCCCGTTTTCGTCCTTTATGAATTGCGCTCTACTCCTAAAGCCCTTTCTGATGGCGTTAATCCCTCTGTACATTTCGCGGGGGTTACTTTCCTTACTGCTTGTTTTTATTCTCCTAATAAGATTCTTTTGATACTCCCGCTTCTTATTTCTGTAGATCGCACCCACCTGTTTCCTTACGTTAGAATACTCTTCTACGGTCCTATCGCTTCTATTGTGTAAGTTATCTAATCCAGCCTTTTTGCGCCTTTCAAACCAGAGTTCACACTCTTCGTCAAACCGTGGTTTGCTCTTTGGCTTTTTCTTTTTACCCAGTACTTTATTCGCAGCCTCTTTTACCGTTTTTTCGATGTCTCCCCATAAGCTATTCGGTTCGTCATTCCCCTCCGGCGATGTGTTTGCTTCTTCAAGTGCCTGAAACCTGTTATTAATTTCTATCTGGTACCTAATTTGCTCTGTTCTATCTCGTAGCTTTTCAATATTGAAGCTTTCTACCATGTTTGTTCGCTTACTATTTTGATTAGCTCTTAATTTAGCTACTAATAGGAAGTGGTCCGAGTCGCTATCTGCCCCTCTATAAGCCCTTACGTCGAGAACGTTAGTATGACGTCTTTTTTCAATGAGGAAATTATCAATTTGGTTCTGTGTGGCCCGTCCGGCGATGTCCACGTTGCTTTGTATATGTCCTTGTGCTTAAAACACGTAGTTTTGATTATAAGATCTTTTTCTGCCGCGAAATTTATGACCCTAATACCGTTATCGGTGCTGGCTTCGTGCAGGCTTTCCTTCCCTATAGTAGGCCTAAACATTTTCTTCCTACCTATTTTAGCATTAAATCGCCTAATACTATTCTTGTGTCGTAAGACGCGAACTGATCGATTACCTGCTCTAAAGTTTCGTAATAGAGATCCTTAGCTTCTTCTTCTTTGTCCTCCGTAGGACAGTGTACATTAATAAATACATATCTATACCATTCACCTTCGATGATGATGTACGAGAGCCTATCATTGACGTATTTGAAACTTTTAACCTATTGTATGATGCTTTTGCTTACGAGAAATCCGGTGCCTAGGAATGCCCCGCTTCCGGCCCCATACAGGTACTTGAAGTTACCCGATGCCAGTACTACGCCATCTGATCACCGCGATTCCTGTATTGCTACCAAATTTAGATTGTACCTATCAGCTTCCTTTATGAGTTCTTTAAACGCGCTATAGATTGCTCTGTATAGATTGCGAACATTCCAGGTTTCGACCCTTAAGTCCCTTTTGGTTCGGTTTTGATTTTTTTGAGCCATGATATTATGTTAAACTCGCGCGCATTGGATCCTGTTCCGATCGCAGGTAAGTCCACCGTTCTAGAGGTGATAACCCCCATACCTCTCTAGAACTAAGTATGAGAGCTTTCCGACTTTGACGAGGACAGTGTCAACTCGTCATCAGACACACTACGGTTTTATTCTCGCATCCTAACGCCCCCCTGCAAGGCAGCGCGCCTTCGCTGGCATCGTTAACGCGTATCATTTTATTAACTTTCGTTTTATTAACTTTAAGCGAAGAAAGTCTTTAAAAAACATATAAAAAAAATTCTTACATATTATCTCATCTATTTTTACGATCTTTCGTTTCATTTAATCCAACATTTCCATTAGTAATGGCCATATTTTCGCTTTTATAGGCTTCCTATTTCGCTGCTTAAATCACCTGATCAGGCCGGATTGATGTAGTAGTTCGTACGTTCTTATGGATCGAATGATCAGTGAGCACTAAATTACTATAATAACTAATAAAAAAATGTTATTGCTTTTGACCTTTAATTATGAATTAATGTCACATGTGTAAAGTTCGAGGAATATAGTGGGCGATAAGTTTTCGTCATTGCTTAGTTGACTTTGATATTCGGAGAACCACTCTCTGAGACTATAAAATCTGACAGTCAGTATGTATTTGTAAAGTTTATAAATATATACAAAAATTAATAAATGTCCGGCTTTCCTAAACTTGAAAGTTTAAGCGATCGAAAAAATAAGATGATGTTTAAAAGCCCCCTGCATTGAGCACTAAAATTGTTGATGTCTATATATTCCATAAATCCATGATAAAACATTACGAATGCAATGCTACAACGTTTAACAGTGCAATATGCTAATATATCAACAACATGCGTAACAATACAAATCGTGCGATGATAATGAATTAATGGACCGCACTTATTTGGAACAATTCAACGAATACTACGATTGATACATGGTTTACACTCTACTACAATTTATTCCTCATACGTAGAATCTCTAAGCACGTTAAATGCCGTATAGGAGACCTTCAAAATCTAAAAAAAGAAAGAATAACTTAGAAATGGCTTATAATTATAACACATCGAAGTACCTATTTATCTTTTTAATCGTCTCTAAAGAGCTCTCAACGATTGCATGCTCAGTCTAGTCCAACCGGCTTCCAATATCGTCCTGCCCAACTCTTGGCTCTAAAATTTCATTTCACAAAAGGTGACGATCGTACTGGCCATTCCAACAAGTCTTGACAAAGATGAACTTACTCTTACGGTCACTTCGTTACCGAACCAGCAGAACACGAACAATTGCGTCATCAAGCTGCTCAGATAGAACAATTAACATCAAGTAAAAGGTGAGACTCGACGCGGACGTGTCCTTCGTCAGTTGCTATATATGCTCACTGAAACCGCCGTGGAACTAACGATAAACTGCGAGAGCAAGGAAAGCGTAATGGTGTCCACGAATCTCTCTGCGAATCTTTGAGTGCTAAGTGTACATTTTAGTACTATGACTATAACATAACGATCTCCAGCGAAATGACCTACAAATTAACGAGACGGTGGGCGAGCAGCTCGAGTTGAGCGTTAGTGGCCAGCATGAGCCCTTAGATGGTGACATCGGTGCCGATAGACAAGTTACCCATCGACACGGCGCAAATCGAATTTATCGCGTACGATAGCCAGTAGACACTTGACGTCGAAGTGTGGTTATACGGGGTCCAGACTTGCGCGGGAAGGGCCTGTTGCTTCTTGTCCGATGCGATGATGGCCAGGAGTAAAGTCGGTTCGACCACAATGAAGCCGACTAGTGTAACGTATCTGGATAAACAAATGTCCGCTCGATATGTTAATTAAAACAGTTGTTTATACGCACTGTATTGTTTTATATTATAATAGTCTTTTTCTTAACTACGCAGCGAATTATCAACCTTAAGACCACGGAATAGTTGAAAACAATGGTTTATCAAAAATGCGCAATATGTATTGCTACTTTGAAAATTTTACATTATGCGCTTTGGAAAAATGCACTTTGTGCAGGTGATAAGTGCACCCGTGACATAAATTCAAACCTATAGCTATGCTATTATTGTATTTTCAATTATATTCCAAAGTTTGGAAAAATCACTGTCTAGGTCGTAAAAACATATAAACTTCATCAAATAAAATATCTAGAACAAAATAATTTCTACTCAAAAAACATCTTAATCGCACCTGATCATATCATTGCATCCATTATAAATAATATCCTCTTCCTTGTTCGCCGGCTTTGTCCACTCTACCTTCAGCATATCCATAAGCTCGGCAACTGTCTCTTGCGTAAGAGTAAATTCGTGATTTTACAGCAAACATTAACCGTCGGCATCATCGAGAAGAGCGTGTCCGTCATATCATCGATGTTGATTGTCTCTAGCAATAACCGCAGCATCTGACCGAGTGCCAGATAGTAAGGTAGTGGCACAAGAAGCAGGCGAACGATTTCGTAAAGAAGCTTCGACGAGGGAGGGGGTCGTCCAGGATGTCGGTTTCCAGAAGTCCAGATACCTTAGGATTTTAAAAGCTAGTTTGAAACCGTCCATTCTTTTATTTTCAATTTTCACTTTTAGATATAAAAAATTTGAAACTTGCTTTTGCATAAATAGAGAGCAATTAAAGGACTAGTCGTCCGTATGACTTAAGTTAGTGGTCATTCTGACATTCACGGCTAATAATATTCGAACTGCGAGCGTAAACTTTTGCAAGAGCTTGCACGAAACTTCGTATCGTACAGCCGTTTGGAGGCTAACGAAAAAACTTCGAAGGTGCTATCGCAGGTGTGAATCGGTAGTTATTACACTTTCATAATCAATCATCTCTCCCTTTCTCAAGATGCCTCTGCTCCCGACAAAATCATGTATTATGTTTGCGTGTAAACGACTGGATATAGCTTTTGCGTTGCTAAAGCCAATACCATATTAACATGAGTTTACTTTCGACAATGCGATACTTTACCAAAGAAAAAGTCGCGATACTTTTTTGCAAAAATAAAGCTTGTATTGTAACATTACATCTTTGGAGAAATATACAAGTGTAAAATTTTGCACTGCCTCGTTGATAGAACATTCAGACGTACGTACAACAAAACAAACGGAAAACAATCGATGATCATTCGCTCTTGTCGTCTCTATTCCGTCGCTCGAACCACTTGTTCAAGCCAAGTTTTAGGAGATCGTAATTCTCGTAAATCCAGGAGAATGCGACCACACCGAACACTATTACTCCTATGAATAGGTGCAGAAACTTGTCGTCCGGAAAGTAGTAAGTCTGAAACAACAAATGTCAAGTAGGTCATCATCTGTTTGTCTATTTGTATGATAATAGTCATTTTAGTAGTAGTTTAAAACATGAGTCACTTACATGAGAACAAGTGGTGACTAAAGCAGCTACAACCAAGCTACTACTGAAGAAAGGCTTCGGGACGAGGCCCAAAAGCGGCTGGTAATTCGTTTCCGAGTACCTCTTATTGATGAACGTGACCGAGTGGTAGATCCTCAAAATCATGTTGACGCAGTTGCCGAAAATGAAACCAACGGATCCGAACCAGGTGGCGAAAATATAGGAGGTCACGAGAAAAGCTATGGACTGGTAGATCATCATCAGGTTGTTCTTGTTGATGGTAGTGCTGTCAGCCGTGGCGTTGGTGTAGCACTCGGTGACCCCATTGACGCCCAACAGTAACACAGCCAAACAATGAGCCCTGAGCAGCAGAACCGGCAGGTCAGCAATGAGCTTCTCGCCTCCATAGAGCCAGAGCAACAGCGACGAGTAGGACTGCCCGAAGACTAGGACGATCAGGCCGATCGAAGTGACGAGTGAGCAGAGATACCTCAGGACATTTGTGCTCTCCTGGATATTGGCTGGATTCTGTCGGGATATTGGACGGTCGCGCTGTACCATCTGCGTGAAGTAGAAGTAGCCACTCTCCTCGATCGGACGGAAGATAAAACGCGCCGCAAGCGAGCCGAGGTTGTTCACTACCTCGTACACACCCTGAAATGATGCGATGTTTATTGATATTGCGGGGAGGTAAAATATTAGAACAATTAAAATCGAATGCGAACTCACCTGTTCTGCAAACGTTAATACTGGCAAAATTGTCATGATCAATCTCTCACCCTCTGTTAGGACTTGCTTGAGTATTCCTTGTTTGAAGAAGCTAATTGTGAGTGTGGATAGCTTCTCGTCTAAGAGTGTATCCTGTGGGGAGAAACATTTTGATTAAATGTCTGTGTAACTTGTTCACAGAACAACTCTTATACAATGGATTACTTGCATGATTCTCTAGTTGACCAGGTAGAAAGTCTTTGATTGACATGAAAGGAAACTCAGATTCGACATATTCTTCTGTTCCATCATCGCTCATTGATAATCTTCTCTTGAGCTTGTGCCTCTTCACTCTCTTGATATAGTAGTGAAAGTAAGCATAGTGGCTAATCGTATAAAAAATTGCTGCAACCAGCTGTGCCACTCCAAAGGCCAAAAGTGCATTGTCCGGATTATAAATAACGAAAAGCACAAAGGTTGTAGTTCTGAGTGCGATCATAATTGTATCTAAAACAATCTGAAATTTTGTTGCACGAAGCACACAGGTCAGTAAGATAAGACTTGAAGAATCTGTAAATCTTATTACTCAAGAACAAACATCCTTCTTCAACTAAAAGGCAGTTCATTTTTGAGTAAAGCTGGGAGTTTATATTTGTAGGTAATAAGTTATTTACCCTAAGCCTAACAAATAAAAATGCACTGGCTACAAGTTGAACCACCAACGATGACAACTCTATAATACAAGAAATTGCAACAGCACAAACAGCAAAAGTGTAGAAAGGTGGTAAAGCCTCTGGAGCTTGTAGAACAAATAGCCAAATATATCCAAAAATAGAAGACATTGCAACGCAAATGGGAACTCTGTAATAATGAAACAAACTTAATATCATGTTTTAAGCAACTTGGCACATGACAAGCGTTTATGATTTTTTCAGAAATATAAGATGCCGCAACGTGCTTTTGAATGCCACCGTTATTCTCTCACAATTGAGTTATGACTACTTCATATTTTTAGATTTCAGCCTTTACTCACGTCATCCATAACAAATTGACAACTTGCGCCCAGTTGTGTTCTGCAGTATTTGTGAGACAGGCTTTCATAAATGGTTCCTTTGACAAAAACAATATCATGGATTCTAAAAGCAAGAGACGAACATTCATCACCCCAAGAATGTTTTGTCCAACATGCCTTACCACAAAGGCATTGAGGAAGAATGTAACGAATCGACACATTATCTAGAAATTAAAATACTTTCAAACATCTTGATAACGGCAATGCAATGGCTAATTTTGCCAATTACAAACCTGGAAGATAATGTTGAACGAAGCGTTCTCCAGACTACTCTTAAGTATATTCGGTGCCATTGTTTACCCAAAACACCAGCCTCCGAAATCCCAAATATTACTAAAATCCAAGGGCTGAAGATATTTTAAGGTTATATAATTGTGCGTTTGAAGGTAAAGCTGTCAAGCAGCCGCCTCGCCATAAGTTCACCACGGAGATGCTCGCTTCGTCGACGTGTCACTCTCATCATCTTGGGAAGCGACGCCGCACTGCTTCCTCTTTTTTTTGCGCGACTCGCAACCTCGACGCGCTATTTCATAATGCGACGTCGTCCACTCTTTTTTATGCTTTACGTACGTAATGCCGGCGCGCCACTGAAATTATACTTAACACTTTCAAGGCGAGTTGGAATGAAAGAATAGGTGAGGGAGCGTTGAGCCAGTGGTAGGGGCGTGAGATTTTCCCTAAATTCCGCATCAGCCGAGTCCGTGGAGAGAGGTGGACGTTTCCGGAGGTGCGGCTATACGGGCATACCTACATAAACATATAGGTATCTTCCTGAATCCTGATATAGGTGTCTTATGCCCACGGCTTTATACAGCTGCACGTCTGCAGCTGATGATAAAAACCGAAGCGCAAGAGTGAGAGAGAGGGAGAAAGAGTATGTAGCAGACGACACACCACCTGTGCTTACGTCAATTGTGTACCACGTGGCCTATGTGTTGTCGGGTGTTGTAACTTTTTTTATACATCCCGCGTTTTCGAGCTTCGGCAGTTCGGCCTTGAGCTTAAAGTTAAAACAGTTTTTTAATATTTTGAACGCCAGGTTATAACACATGTTTTTTTATGTAAATGTTAGAATTTAAAAATACTGATTTAAGAAACGTACATTATTTGAATTATGTAAATTATTAGTATTCAATCAAAGTATTGATATTTTAACAAAACTGCATCTTCATCGTTTTTAATAATGCAGTCATGCGAATAATATTAAATTAAAATAATGTAAAGCAAAAAATTGCTCATTATTCATTTTATATACATTATACTTTGATATTCGCGGCCGCGCAACTCTTTGTCGTACAATATACACACATAAAATCGATTCCAGCGCGGCTATTATTTGCGCGATCGATGAAGGCTCCGTATTTAGATATTTTTGTTCAATGTAAATTTTAACACTACTCATACATGTGCATACATTTGATCCTACACGCAGGTGTGACAAGCTCGAATGCATTGTGCTCATAAGCGCGACTCGCGAATTCAATAATTCGACTACCCGTGTCCGCGTGATCTACGCGCAGGTGTATATTAGTTGCATATAATGTCAAACAAAAATCTACTGATGAACAGAAGGGGAAAGTTGTCGTCTGCTACAGTGAGCCTTCGTCCGGCAAGCTGGCTTCTATGATTTTGAGGTTAGCCCCTTCTCCCGCAGTACCGATTACTCATGTCTTTTTGAAAATCTTCGACGAAACTGCGAGTGCACGTCGTTGTAACGGGGCTCCGGTGCCTATATGTCTGTTCAGTCCGCGAGATCAGTCTGTCAAGTTGATTTAAATGAATTTGTGGCCTTGAATTCTGTGGAATCTACATCGCCCCTAAGATGCTTCACGCGGAAACGAAGAATAACGAGACGAAGAATGTTTTCATAACATCTCTTATCGTATGCATCGTCGATTTTCCTTTTTTTTGTTTTTTTTTTTCAACTGCGCGTGATGCTATTTTACCTGTTTAATTCATCCTCTGTTTTTAATTGCAGTCTGGAGCTGCTGCAGGCGTAGTGTGCGATATAGTGTTCTTTCCCTTGGATACGCTCAAGACAAGATTGCAAAGTCAGCATGGATTTGTCAAGTCAGGGGGCTTTAAAAGAGTTTATCAAGGAATTGTGCCAGTTATGATAGGTTCTGCACCAGCGGGTATAAATAACTTATATTGATCAAACATTAATAATGCATACACATCCTGAATGCTATTCCTAATGAATATTCATCTGTGCAGCTTCTGTATTTTTTGTAACATACGATGGAATCAAGCATATACTTCAGCCTCTTCTTCCACATCAGTACCATTCCATAATTCACATGGGTGCTGCTTCGTGTGCTGAATTGGTAAGAATACATAGGAGATCATTGTGAATTAAAATAGTATCTATAAAAAATACAAAGCAGTAGCTATACCTAGTGAGTAGTAACACTACATATCCATTTTCCCTCAAGTAAATTGTATTTTTAACACTTCTATAATTACCTAATGAATTTGACAAGTTTATAAAAGAATTGTAAGAAAAGTAACTAAATATGTCATACAATGCTATTGTATAATTATGTAGCAAGATCCTTTAGAATGAAAATGATTAGAAAACCTTAAAATGTAGGTTGCATGTCTAATCCGAGTACCAGTTGAAGTAGTCAAGCAACGAAAACAAGCTTTGCTCAATGATGCAGAAAGATTGAGGCTAAGGACACTTTTTCGTGGCTATGGCAGTACTGTATTGCGAGATTTGCCTTTTGGACTTGTTCAAATGCCTCTATGGGAATATTTTAAGCTATGCTGGACACATAAAGTTTGCCGTGAGTGTACACCCATAGAAGGAGCTGCTTGTGGTGCCGCTTCAGGTATAATTAAATAAAAATTGTTTGAAAATTTTTAAATGTAGCTCTATAACAATGAATAATTTTTGTAACAAATATACCGTTTATTTTATTTGCTTTGTAATGATATTACAGTAACAGTGTCAGCAGCTTTAACAACACCGTTAGATGTTGCCAAAACTAGAATAATGCTGTCATCTACATCAGCTGACAGCAAGGAAGTTCGAATATCAGTTATGTTAAAGGAAGTGTACAAACAAAGTGGATTTCGCGGGTGAGTAAAACATTGAGTTTCCACAATTTTCATGTACACACACATCAGTTACATACAGCATGATAATAACAAAACTCATATCAATGGTTTATAATGTGTAGTAATACAAAATGAATCATTCAAGCTTTAGATACCAATCCTTACAGTTCAGCAGTATGAGCTATCTAAATTTTATTATATTTGCTACGTAAAAGATGACAGTGTACATTACGCTGATGTGTCTTTTTTTACTACACATTTCTAGGATTATGCAAAATTGTACAAACTTGCTATAATTATATTAGTCAAAATACTGTTGCAAAACTCATTAACAAAATAAGCAAAACATATTTAATACAATATCTCCAACGCAATTAAATTTAAAATAAAATTTTGATTATGGAAAATTTTATAAGTTGAGCTATATATATATATATATATATATATATATAATTATAATTAGTACTATAGGTTCTGTAATTTAATCATTTTAAACAAGTTTATACAATATATTACGTCCATTTAAGATGCAAACTCCAGCTTATTCTATGTATTAACCCATTTTTCTTTTGAAAAATCTCAATACGCAATGGTCGGAATTTTTTTACAGTTTGTTTGCTGGTTTTCTTCCAAGAGTTGGAGGATTTACAGCAGGTGGATTCGTATTTTTTGGCGTCTATGAACAAGTTCGCGAACTCTGCGATTCAAAACTTAATGATCAAACATAAAAAAAATCGTTCTTCAGTATTTTCTCTAAATCAAACTGAGCTTCCGCTATTGTAGATAAAAGAAAAATGGCACAAAATAGCTTTAAACCGAAGGATCGGTTGAAATGTGATAAATTATAATTACCTCGTGATTATAATTATAAGGTATACTCATAGAGTTATAATTTTAATAAAAAAATATTGCTTTTAAACAAAATGTGTAATTGTTATACAGAACTGCATTGTTTCAGAGATTTGATAACAACATACGTTATCACAGATTCGAAATACAGGCCTTAATGCGCTTTTAAAATTTCTTCCAGTAATAAAAATTTGCATATCAACTCGCGCACCTTTAAGTCCAGAATAAGAAAGTATAACTTTTCATCAAAAATATTTTTGAAAAGACTATAAAAATCGTTCGTAATTTGTATGATACCTTCTACACTTTAACTCATATTTACTAAACACTCTTGTACAAAACTAACATTAATTAAAAATAAAAGTATTTGCTTCTTCTACTTTGAATAAACTACACTTAAGAAAAGTATAACTGGATATACATTATTTAAATAGCGAGTATATAGTGAAGAATCTTCGTTTTATTTCAATAAAACTTTGTAACTTGTGAAAAAAATGGATAGCAACAACTTTTAGATGATTCATTAACATAATAATAAATGTATACGTAAAATTACGTATTGTAAAAAGAGTAACTTAACTGATCTTTACAAACCAAGACCTGGCTAACAGAGATTGTTGTATTATAACAATTAATATAAAGCGAGCATTTAGAGTCGTTTTTCAAGAGAATACTTGTTATCAAACGTTTTATATTTTATATCAAATCATCTAGAAAAAGCCATGTGGCATCATTTGACTAGACTTTATATTCCAAAAACAAATATTGCTTTGTACAATCTCTGAGTAAAAAAACATCTAAAAAATTAAAAACGGTGTACCATATCATATAAAAAATATATGCGTATCTATGAATTTTAAGTATAAGTTTAGACACATGTTATTCTCTTTTAGTTAAAAGTGAGAAATGATTTCTATGACTTAGATAATCAAGAAATCCTAAACATTGTCAAAAATGTATAGATGCAGTTAATGTGTTACGTCAAAGTATTATATGCCCACCTTAAGTGATTCTTATTGAATATCCATTAGTAAAATTCAATTGTACTTCACCTGTGTATACAGTACAAAAGTGAGTTATTGGTTCAGTCATTTGCACAAGTTCTTAAATAAAAAAAAAGAGCCTGTGCTTGGTTTTTATCACAAGGGACAGCATTTAGAATGTTTGTGTTCATCTACAAGAGTAATGAAGTCTCCAAGATTGCTTGCATTCAATGGGTTTGAAATGTAATCCTCTGCCACCACATTGAATATCTCCACTGCAAAGATAAAGTAAAAATACTGTATTGGTTGATGCAAATTTATCTTGTATGAATTCAAGACTTTAATATCATGTCTATACATAATTTTTTTTAATATAAAAAAAAGCCAGAGAATAGTATATACCCTTACCAACATTTTCTCCAGTTTTGCTTGAAGTCAAAAAAAACTTTGTCTGTACACCATCTGCATATTTCTCAACTGTTTCTAAACTAGGATTTGCTTGTTCAACAGATTCTAGCAAATCTGTTTTTGTTGCACATAAATACACAGTACAATTTTCCTCAACACTTCTTAGTTCTCTCATCCAGAATTTTGCTCTGGAAAATGTTTCTGGATTTGTGACATCGTAACAAACTATGGCAGCTGCTGCGCCTCGGTAATATATTTTAGTCATTGCTTGGTACCTTTAAAAATAAAAGAAACAGTAGCATGATCCTCTATTATATTTTTAGTTAATGCTAAGCACGTTGCTAGTTGCATACCTTTCACTTCCTGCTGTGTCCCAAACTCCCAGGATAAGTTTCTTACCTCTAACTTGTACTTCTTTAGATGCGAATGCTGATCCAATAGTCTATAAGTGAAATTAATTTCATATTTATGTATTTAAATCAGAAATAAACAGATTTATTAAATTTAAACTAAATGTATGAAAATTGTTTTCTCCTCAATTAATCAGTAATTACATTAAATAAGGGTTACAAAATATTAGTTGAAAACATAGATAACTTTAATAAAAAAAAGCTTTCAATTATAATTATTGTTTTGTTGTAAATTATCGGCTAGAACAGCAAATACTAAATATCATTGACACTAATAGCTACATGAATTGTCTGTCAGGGTCACTTCTTGATATTATTATCTAAAAAAAACTGATATTAAAAAATTTGAACTTGAAAGTGTATAATTTCCTAAAAGAACTTTTTACAAATAAAATTGCACACCTGCACACAATCTGCACATGCATTCAAATCCTTGACAATTCATAGTTAGAAATAACAAAGCCAAAGTGAGCTCGACAATGAAAATTCCTCATCAGAACCCAAACAAAGGCCCCATCAGAACCAGGTACACACGACAACACGACACACGATACTTACATTCTGATAGGCAAGATTCTCGTTGAACCTGTCGTTGACAAATCGCTGCATAAGGCTAGTCTTTCCGACGGCCTCATGCCCCAAAAGGACGATCTTTAGATCCACACGACTCATCCTGTATTATCTGCTCGCGTAACTGATGCAGCAACAGCTCATTTCGTTCTACACACGCAAAAAACGAGGAGAGGAAAAGAACAGGAGGCGCAGGCGATGTCAGATGGTCTACTGCACGACGCCGACTCCCCCTCTCTTCCCCATTGTTCCACGAATATTGTGTGCGCGTCGCTTGCGAAAGCAGAATTGAGACTTTTCGTGCAGCGACATCTGTAAACTCTGGAGCGTCGTTCGGAACTAACGGTCGAGATTTGAAAGTTGAATGGAAAGAAAATGACGGTTTTGTTTTGATGCAAAAGCTGAGCGAGTTACGTTAGAACGTGCTTTGGTGCAGTTGTTTCATTTATTGCCGAGGTGCTTATTGTATGTAACATACCTATATAGTTATTGTGTACAGTTTACAATGTCAACGTGAGTTTGCTGTAAATATCAAGATGCATTTTTATTTTTGTGTTTGTCTACAGTCACAAGTATTGTGTGTTTGAAAAGCTTGATTAATTACTGTAATCAGTGCGATTATTTTTGACGACTATAAAAGTTTTACTTGTTATGAAAAATGGGTGTAAAGGATTTGTGGAATATTTTATCCCCTCTCAGCGAGAGAAAACCACTGTTCGAATTACAGGGTAAAGCTATAGCAATAGATCTGAGTTGTTGGATTGTTGACAGCCAGAGTGTTACGGATAATATTGCTCAACCAAAAATGCATCTTCGGTAAGTTGACACATTTGTCTAAAATTGTAAGAGGGTTTGAAATAAATTGTTTATCTATAACATGATTTTTGTTATTCATAGAAATTTGTTCTTTCGTACCTCGTACTTCCTCCTCCATGACATTTTCCCAGTATTTGTTCTGGAAGGAGCAGCTCCTACTTTGAAGCATAATACTATTGTCAAGAGAAATGATATACGCCATGGAAGAGAGACAAAGAAAACAAATAAAAAGGCTGGAAGATCACGATTCAACTATGTTCTCAAGGAATGTGAAGAAATGTTAAAATACATGGGCTTAACTTGTGTAAAAGGATATGGTGAAGCAGAAGCTATGTGTGCGTACTTAAATGAAGATGGGGTAAGTTATACATTTTACTGGCGATAATTGTAGAATTCAACTAAAAAAGTAAGTCAGGTATTTATTTGTGAAGTGTCCAAATTTAGCTGGTCGATGGCTGTATTAGTCAGGACAGTGACTGCCTACTCTACGGAGCCAAGGTCGTTTATCGAAACTTTTGTACAAGTACGCAAGGAAATCGTACGACAAGTAGTGGATCAATTGACGAGTATTCCATGGAAAAAATTCAACAAGTTTTTAATTTAGGTAGAAATAAAATGATAGCATTGGCTCTCATATGTGGATGTGATTATGATGAAGGGTTGAGTGGCGTAGGAAAGGAAGCAGCTCTAAAATTGTTCAAAATAGTAGACGATGATGAAATTTTAAACAGGTACCAAGAGATTTGTTTTATAGTAATTTAATATTTTCTGTACTCCCATTTATTAATGTAACAAGTACTGACATGAAATGTTATAGGATGAAACAATGGAGAACTGATACAAAATTCAAAAGGATGGAAGCGGAATTGTCAAATCCAGACATATGCACAAATTGTGGGCATCCTGGAAAAATGAGATCTCATACCAAAGTTGGCTGTGTCGATTGTGGAACTAAAGTCAAATGTAGTGATAGTTACAAGTATGCATATGCATTGATCAAAAATATAATATTAAACTTTTTTTTATTATTTCTATTGAACAAGTTCTTATCCCCGCCTTACAGAGAAAAACGTACTTTAATCTCTAATGAATTAGCAATACGGAAAAAGGCTCTTATAATTGAAAATTTTCCAAACCAAGAATTGATAGATGAATTTTTAGTTCGAAAAGGACCCGTCCCTTCCGAGTTAGATTTAAAATGGAAGAAACCTATGATTGTCAAATTTGTCGTAAGTGAAATTTCTACAAAAGATATATTAAGCGAACAGTTGATACTGTAAATTTTAATTTTTAATGTTATTATAGGGTTTCATGGAGAAAAACGTTGCATGGGAGCCAGCTTACGCGTTTGCAAAAATTTTTCCCCTCGTGACCAGATGGCAGTTATTGAATTTGATCGAATTCCCCATTGAACAACGCTTGACAACACCAGGTGTTTTCGTGCCAGAAAAAATCAAAAAGATAAGAAACATTAAAAGCGTGGCTAGTTACGAGATTTTGTGGCTCGATAGGGATGATATTTTAGAAGGCTTGACCCTAACGAGTCCCGAGTCTAATAGAGAGGACGACGAGGAAGAGAGCCCTGATGCGTTGTCGGAATTAGGTTTGTGAAAAATAAATAAATGTTCATTCGATTTTCCAAAAAATTTAAGAGATCCTAATTTTATCAATAATTTATTTTTTACAATTAGCCACAATAGAGCCTCAGGAAATAGTTCGCAAATGTTATCCAATGATCGTTGTAGAATTCGACACTCAAAGAAATGCAAAGAAAAAGAAATCCACCCGCAGCCGCAAGAACAAGACTGATGAGAACAGCGAAGAACCTACAGAAAAGAAAAAATCCGAGAGAAAGAGACGGGGCAAAAGCAAAACAGCTGAGATCGCGAGCAATAGAAAGATCATAGAATTCGTCAAAGTTGAAAAGCAGGTAGCCAATTTGGAGGAGTCCTTAGGTAGAATGAGCATCACTCCCAAGAGAAGAAAGAAGAATGAACCTATTAGAATATCAAGCGTAAAAAAGAGAGGGCCTCAGTTCGACAGAGTTATGACCACCGAACGCATGGACGCGATTTTGAACGGATCTTTGGAGGCGATGTTCAATCAACTGACTCCAGAGGACTTTGCCAGTGATTTAGAAGACTCGACCGTTGACATGTCGTTTATTATCAATGAAATTTGTAGTAAGAAAACTAATGAGCAAAACATATGCATTGAGTATCAAGAGAACATCTCGCCGAACACAGATTTTCACATGAAATACGACTATAGTGTCGTGAAAGATTCTGAGATAGAACACGAGAGTGGTTTTGTAAAAAATGTCGAAGAAAATATTGTAATCGAGCACCAAGAAAGTGTTTTAAAACCAGCGGACAGCGAAGAGGAGTTAGACGAATTCGATCTCTTGGAAAAGACTTACGTGCCGCTGCATATGAGGCTGGATGTGGATAAGAGAAAAAGCAGGATACCTATTCGCAAATCATTGACAACAGATAACACTGAAGATAGGTTTAGCATAGGCATCGATAGTCTATTAAATGGCACCGACGACTGAACGGTATTTTTTATGGAATAAAATCTTATTTATTTTAGTATAACTTCGTAACATTCATACAAAAATGTGACTATAAAATAGACGTATAAAATAACGATCTCTTAGTGTAAATAAGCTATCTAACAATGATTCACCGATCTGAACAGCACTTTTTTGTTCGTTTCTTCCAAATGCTTCTGCTAGTCGGCAGCTTTATTGTATTCGTGCTTCCTGGTGTGATTAGCACGTTGGAGACGTAGTCTTCCAGAATCTCGTCGAATATCCTGTCTGTAAAGTAAGATATATTTGTAGAGAATTTTCCCAATGGTATCTTACATGTTTCTTTCGACATCAACCGACTTTAATAAATCATACATCAGAGCACGCATTCGTCAGTTTATTACTTATATAAGTCAACTATTTTACAGGACAAAAAAACCAAGTTCAACTCACCGACATTTTCTCCGGTCCGACTGGAAGTCTTAAAAAACTTGGCGTTTTTTTCACTGGCGAAACTCTCGACAAAACTCAGTGGTGGATTGGCCTCGAACTCACCAAGAAGGTCGCACTTGGTCGCGCACAAGTAGATCCTGCAGGACTCCTCGACTCGACGCAGCTCACTGATCCAGTATTCGATTTGTCGAAAGGAGCGTTGAAGCGTTACGTCGTAGCAGATTATTGCAGCTACGGCTGCTCGGTAGTACAGGCTGCAGATTGCTCGGTACCTATGACATTTTGTTTGTTGTTTTCATTTTCAATGACATGGCTGAATTTTCACTTATAAAATTTTCAAGTGAATCGTCTTTTCGAATATCGAAGCTATTTGAAAATACGTCTAAATTTGATTAAAATCTAGTTTATATCATGCGAAACTCGTTGAAAAATCATTATAGTTCCAATCATAGCACAACATAGTTAGATAATGCATGCAAGTATTAATTACAAGCTTACCTTTCTTGTCCAGTAGTGTCCCAGACGCCCATCTGATATTCTTTTCCGTAGACGTTGAAGATCTTCGATTCGAACGCTGCACCAATGGTCTAAAAAACGCACATCTTCGTTCAAATCAAAGGAGCTGGGTCAACGTTTACGAATAAACAAAATAACTCACCGCAGGCTCCATAGGATTATACACGTTGTTGAAGTACCTCTTCATCATGCATGTTTTACCAGTGCCAGTTTCGCCTAGTAACACGACTTTGAAATACTCTCTCGTCGTCATGATGCTTCGCTTGGCGATTTTGACTCACTTTTGCACGTTTCGTCTGCCCCTGCGGAATTTTGCATTTGATAAGAGTGACAACTATAGTAATCTCAGCGATAACTACTGCACAGATATAGAGGCCCTCCGAAAGTCTATCTGCATCATGCGAAATTCTGAAGATTAGAAACGTCAATGTTTACTGAGATTGCGGAGCATGGTAGTCTAAGCACAACGATCACGATATGTCCTTCACTGCGAAAAGATGGAGTATTTACTCCAGAACTCATTTTCAGAAACTTTACACTGCTATTATGATACTATTATCTAACGAGCTAGTTTTTATTCGTCTCAGCGTGTATATACATGCACGCTTCGATCGTGTTGCAATCCAAAGCGCGATTTGCAGCAATCATAATCTGCATACGCGTGGTTGCATCAGTGCACTGTGCAATTTCTCGAAGAGAAAAAAAATGATTTTCAATGCTCATGAAAGCAAAACGACAATTGAAGTAGCCTCGCGACAATGGTTTTGTCTTTCAATTTATGACGGTAAGGAGTGAGTGCGGTTGACTGATGCGGCGAACCGATCCTAAAAGACGAATTGAATGCACCACGTGACGGACTTCCTTGTAACGTGTGGGGACAAAGTGAAAGCTGCTGATGCATATTACTCTCGCTTTGTGATCATCTGCCGTGTTTTTGCGGTTTGTGCGAAAGTTAAATAATCTTTTGAATGAGCAACAAAATAGCGAAGAGAATAGCACTTTTTAAATTCTTTGGTAACGTAATTTTTCTTGGACTGATTTATAACGCTATCGAAACACTTTGATACTCGTTAAAGAATTTAATAGTGGAGTAACTAAAAAATTATATCGTAAAATATAAGCTGACACGGTGCATCGTATTTTTCCTGCGATTTTCACAAAAGCTGCGAATCAAAATTCTCTGGTAAATCGTCGTAGCCCAGATTATACCGTGTAAACAGCGACCCGCGCGCGTCGGCCGCTGGGAAGTGACTGTCAAGTGAGTCACGCGCGAGATATCTCTTGGCCTCTTCTTGATCCGCTCTGGTGCGAGTCCGACGATCTGTACAATACCACAGGTATTATACGCGCGTAATACCACGGGCTCGTGATACTATTATACTATATTTGCGCGCCCGACTTTTATCGCACTGGCTTATCGCTTTGTTTTCAGTTGCCGCGATCGATGAGGTAATTGGCCAGAAATTTTGAAATGTTATGCTTGCTGTGTTATTTATTGTTGGAAATGAATAATGCCGAGTTCGTTGTGCACTTGGCGACGTAGTTTATCGCGTCAAGGAGTAGCTTGGCATCGATTATCCTGTCTTCCTGGAGTTTCGCCTCATCCGACTTTCGCTTCGATCTGAGGATGTCTAGGCACTGCGTCATTCGGTTGATTCTTTCCTATCGAAAGACCCACGATTGACACGTATAACTTTTATGGAGAGACGATCCACACGTGCGATGACTTATATATTCGCTTATACTAGCCTGCAGTCTGTCTCGCTCGTGAATCTCTAATGTCGTTGATTCCCTCCAAGAGGCTTCATCATCAGTTTCAATTCGCTCGTTTTTTCTCGGTGTCACGTCAGCGCAACAATTCCGACGATCCGATTTCTTTTCGATCGCGCGAAGCTCATCCTGCAAGTCTGCAATCTTGAACACGAGAGCTTCTTATTCGTAGTTTTACAAGCAGTGAAATTAATGCTTCGTCGAGTATATATTTTTAGATCATGCAATTGATTTGATGAAACACAATGTATATGTTCGCGTGCGTGTAGGAACGGTTGTGCTATCTCTTTGAGTTGCCTTAATTTGTAAATTAGATAATAGCGTTGTTGACTCATTTCATTGAGTAACTTTGAAGATCACTAGGTACAGTGACAAATCTGTACATAATGCTGCTCGGAAGCACATTTACAAAAAATGTTGTTTGACTTTTGAAAAATAATGATTTATAATGCACATCCACGATCACGCAAACGCTTTAAAATAACCGAATCTGTGAAACCTTCGTCAAAGTTCAACGTACAGCTAGTTTATTTGCAGTACTAAACCTCTCTGTCCGTCTGGCAGATCTCCTCCTCGTCCTCGGCAAGCTCCTTGCTGGTATCGCGCAACACCTGCATAAGCTCCTTGACGCTTTTGCGCTGTCGGCGCAGAGTCTCTAGACCCGAGCCACAGGCCGACACATCGAGTTCGTTCATTGGAAATTCGATGTTCGCGAATGCATTGTTGATCTTTGTCGCGATTTTACGCTGAGATTTGAGCTCGCAGTATAGGTGAGTCAGCTCGGCTACCTCCGCACACATGCAGATTTTTTGCTTACAGTTGTGGGTCTTGGCCATCTTGAGGTTGATTGAGATTCAGATAGAGGAGGTGGAAGAGTTTTTGGTTACGTTTGTTTTTTGTTACTGCAATTAATGTGTCGTGTACATTCATTCATCATAACCGATAAGACGATGATGATTGCAAATAAGAGAAAGATTAATCAATTGATGTATCGGTATTGAACCTAGGGCTAAAAGTGTAGAACCATATTCTGACCAGAAACGTGTACGAAGGATTAGCATGCATGCATAAACAGAGAAAACTGCTGTAGAAAGGTACAGTTATTAGTAATACAATATTATGCATTTCTACGGTCCCTGCCATTACGTGTGTATATATGCACCATGAGACGTACTAAGATGCATGGAGATAACGCGTGCGCATCGCATCTTCTTGTGACACACGCACATAACAATGAATTATTTTATATCAATACAATGTTCTTCATACTAATATTTTATATTATATATTGGACATATAATTTATTTCATATGAATCTAATGTATTTCTCTTATATTGGTTTGAATCAAATCAGGAAACTGCATTAATTTTAAAATTAAAAGTGTTCAAAGCAATTCAGAATTTACGGTGATTTTAAACATCATTTGAACTGAGTGTATAATATCAATAAGGATAATAAAAAACGAGGCATATAGGTCGTCGAAATACCTGCAAGAATCAGTAAAGATCAAAATAATATAAAGCATGAAATCATTAGGTATACTTAGCAGTTATTTTATTTGTTTTTAAACGGTTCAGATACATCGTAGTACATAACACCTACTTTTGTCTTTCATTTGTCAGCTGATTGCTATTACAGTACATTATCAACTGTATAATAATATTAAATCGATTCTTCCCCGCTGATATAATTATACGCATTTGTAACGACGTGGTTAATAACGTGCCACCATTTTTTTTTTCATTTTGGTATAATACGTGTAAAAGAGTTCTCTCCAAAGATGGTAATGAAAATTTATTCTAAACAACAAATTTTTATCATCCTTCTAACGTGACCGATTATACATTGAAGGTATAATTTAAAATTTTTTGTAAATTTTTCTATGTAGTTGACTCGTAATACAGATCTTTCGCTGTCGCCAATTCATCACGTTATTTTGGATTTATTTACAGTAATTTTTCATTACCATTTCAAAAATCAACAATACGTTCATTATGGAATATATATATATATATATATATATATATATATATATATATATATATATATCTTGTATGCGTAACAATATGCTTGATGCTTTATTTTTCTTTTTATTTTATAATATTTTGGTCTTCTACGTATGCATTTTTACGTGAATTTGCGTTTATTTTAATATATACGTATATAAGATAGTGCCATTTTTCATTCATTTTTACTTTTTTTTTCTTTTCTCAGTTTACGTATGCATTGTTCGTATATTATTATTTTTCTTCGCGTTATCATTTGTTTTGTCTCTGTTTCATTACAACAATTATTTACACAAGTTTTTCGAAGCTACGACTAGGAATATTGACGCGATAGGAAAAAATCAATTCGCGGTGTGAAACACTAAACGCATAATTTGTTCGATACTATAAGTGCAATCAAAAGTTTCTGTCACTGCAGCTTTTGTTATACTCCAGAAAATGCAAATCTTTATGAGATGTACACTTTCTTCCACAGTCTTGCAATCTAAGCTATTTTTTTTTTTTTTTTTCATTTTTATTAAATCGATCATTGTAAAATATAGGAACTGCGATAGAATCGCAACTAAAAGTGCTTTCACAAAATAAGAAATGATTATATCCACGTGTAGACAACATGAAATTACGCAATCGAAAGAAATCCAATGTATTGTCAGTCGAATAATAATTAATTTTTTTTCTTATTTATTTTATCACATACAAATTTGACATTGCTATTCTTGTTTTATTACACCGTCATAATGATTCATAGAATATTTGTTCGCAAAAGTTTCAGTTTCTCAAGTTAATCCCGACAGTTATGACAATGATCACAAAAACAATTATGAACTGTAACGGTATATTCAAAATCGCTCACACTTTAAATATTAAAATACATTACAATGCTTTAACGCTACTTATTACGCAATTAATTTTATAGATACGCGGCAATGAAGATGATCGCGGCTAACAAAAATCAAACGCTTTCTCATCACTTTGAAAATTGACTAGTCGGGAATGAATACAATGTCATGTACAAGATCGTTCAGAGATTCTCGTTTTCGTAATCTAGACACTAGGTATATATCGCATCGGACAACCTTTCGAAGTTTTCATAACGAAGGAGAGAATTGCAGTATTCGTAAAAAATAATACGCAAGTTTGAATACTGCCATCGTGTATTTTAAGCCTCGAGGAAATGTATAAATATTGACTTTGCATTATGTGACGACGCAATGGCCAAAACACTACGGCTCTACTGTTAAGGACACATTCAAATTGATCGACGTTCATGCTTTGACGCTCGATGATTACTTCATAATTATAATCTTCTGTATAATTATACACGTACGCGTATATTAATAATTAACATCTATTTAGATTGACTTTCCATACTTATTCCCTTGTTATTATTTCACCAGTTATAACGATCAATTGTCGTGACGTTTTTATTCCTAGTTTTTTTTTCTCTCTAGATTATTCTGCGTTCGTTTTTCTCTTTCGCGAATCTCGAATAAAAATGGAAGAATACAGTGGAAGAGAAAAAGTCATGTATATCATGTATATTATTTGTATATACCACTAATTTAATATAGTAGCCTCCTATGCCTGTGTATATAATATATATGTATGTATATAGTATATAACAATGAAAAATTATTTATATATATATATATCTCTCGCTTTTCTCATAATATCCGAAGACGTTAGGACTGTTTTCGTTGATGCTTATATTTTTGTTCTCTTTTCATCTGAAGTTTTGTAAATTATATGATTATTATTCCACTAGCTATTATAACCGAAAAATGGCAGACATTATATATATATAGCAACATGTATCTTCGTTTACTTTTTAAACTTCATTTAACGCGGACGTTACTGCACTTTCGCTGTTTTCCCCCACAGTCATCATATGAACATGCCATTTTTGGCCTGCTATAGATTGTGTCGAACTCATAAACAAACGACTTGTAAGAATAAGTTCGTTCATCAATTCGCGGGACACCTTATATAGCATGCGATGATCGAAAGTTCAGTAACGCTTATAAAAGACATTGTATTTTTTATTCGGACATCTAGTAGTTTTGCCCTGTAGGTGCTTTCATAAAATTTTGTTGATATTTCGTTTGTTATTCCCCTTTATGGTTTCTCGCTTTGACGCTGGGATTACGTGACTTTCATCGTGTCGGCAGGAATAGACGCGATTTTTGATGTGTCTCCATTTGACCATCATCGGGCAGGTTTTTCATTCTCTTGTGTCTGTGATACCGATATCATTTAATACTTTTTACGACTTGTTTGAGATCTTTCGTTGCTACTTTATATCGGATCGATCGATCGATCGACGAATCTTGCAGTCATACATTATATGTAATACATTTTTATAATTAAATTGAGATTAACTAGTTAATGGAGAAGAATTTATAATTCTGACTAAGCTCCGATAATTTATGGTTGTATTACAATCAATTTGAATCGTAATGAAATCCAAGCTTCCATCTATGCGCTATGTTGCACTATCAACAATTAGTAGTACGAGTTTTTCTAATCTTTTTGATAAATCGTGGCCAATGTTTATATTTTACCATCACAGAAAAGTTCTGTAAAATTTTGCGATGTGTATTTCTTGTGACCAAGTATATTATACATAGTCCTCGACACCGAAATACGCGCGAAAAGCAAAACTTGTTACTAGTAACTTCATTTTTAGCGCAATTATTGTATCCACACATTTATTATCTTTTTATACTTATAGAGTCATTGCTCACGTATACAAATGCAATACTTTTCTTCCAGATTTTGTTTGTAATAAAAATAACGTCGTTAACATATATATATATATATATATACGTTCGATGCTTTCAAGGAAATGTTAAAACGATATAAATTCGCAGTTTTAATAATCATTAACCAATGTCTTATGTATATAATACACATATAGGTTTACTTAAAAATAAGTAACTTCAACATTATATTGCTCTTAAATAATTAAGTAACGCGCTACATATTATACCTGCATTATTTATTATCATCTACTGTAGTAATATATCAAGTAGAGGTAGGCAAGGTAGGCCGAGAGGAAGCAAAATAAATGATTCGTCGATCGAACGTCGGCTGTATCCATTGACATGCACTATGCATTCGCATCTTTGACTCGTTCCCGTCCTTCCTTTTGTTATAGAATAAGATAGACGCCCCCATAAATGTATTTATACATAAATCAAAACAATCCACCGAGATGGCAATAATAAGATAGACTTTACATATCCTAGACACTATAATACATATAGAAGATATCGTTATGTAATACATTCGAGCAACGGAAAAATATGCTAAGATACACTTCTCCACGTGGACTTGGACGAGTTAAACATCAGCGAATAAAACGATCAACATTTTAATTGATGTTATATGTATAATAATCGTCGGATAACACATTTGACTTTCAGTATTATTGATGCATACGCAATAAAAAGGATAATGGCCTGTATAATACCACGCTAACTAAATCGCCTCACACTTTTCCACTCGTTTTATAAGGTAATAATACCTTAAATACGAAGTATTTCTTAGCGCGACTGCGCGATCCTTGCGACTGAGAAATTAGAATAAAAATTGCAAGGATGAGCAATTGAAGCGCGAAAATCTTTGTACATCAACTTGATATTTCGTTAAGTGTAGCCGTCAACGAAGGCAGTTCGTCTGAATAATTAATTTATCTAATGCTTATAAAGACTATAAATATATAACGGAATAGCAATAGAGAACGATTAACAACAAGTTTATTGTATTGAATTATTGCTGAACACACTATGCGTATTAATTATTATACTATGCGTGTAACGGTATTCAAAGAATGAGAAAAAATTTCGCCCATGTATGGTTTCGTTGTTGAGAATACAATGTGTGAATACGAATAATAAAGGAGAATTCGAAAAACATAAATGAGAGATATAGTATAATTGATATCTGTCATACTCGTGCGACACTATTTGTAGACAAATGTAAGTGTACTATAACATAAACTCCGTTCGTTATTTTCGTTTTTGTAGGTTTTGCAGTTCATAATGCGTCTATTTTATAGTGTGTTGCATCGGGAAACGAGAAACGGATATGGTTACTTTTATTTCGCATGTATTATAAGTGTTCGTATGTCAGTAAGATCTCAAGGAACGCGCAGAAATGTTGTAGATACTTTCATCGGATAAGGCTGCGTCAATTATTGTCTTTCCTCTCGTATACCCTTAAAACTCGCGCTCGCAATTTTCATGCAGACTGATAATAAGCCTCGGGATTTCGTCTGTTTTTCCGTTCAGTATTTTTATCAACTTCTCACTGGGAATTTGCTTTCTCTATTGCCTTTCGAAATTTCGCCACACTGCTGTTCGTTATTTGCTTTTTCATTTAAAAGTACCTTATTATGGGTAGGTTCATAATAAAACGATTTTTCTCTGTTACAATCCTATAATCAATTATAAGCATTTTTTTGATAAGGAATTAATTTTCTTGTCCCTTATGAAAAAAGTCAAGAACAGTACAGAGAATCCAGCAAATCTTCAGAGACCCTTGCAGAGTTCGCTGTAGACTTTTTCCGTAAGGGGTGTTAATCTTTGGATATGCAATCGTTATTCAATTAATGACGAATAAGTGCATCTTTTATCGAAAGTACGCCCTGAGCTAGAAATAAAAATGTTGTCGAATTATATCCAATGCAATACTACTTGCATCTATAACTCAAAGTTTACTGCTACATCTACAATGATAGAAATTAGAAAGTTTTGTGACATAACTCATACACGCAAAACTTTTTATACACGAAAAATCGATTTTATTATAGGTGTAAGTGATGGTCAAATCGGAACGGCTAATTATATTTTCGCCGCAATTGCGGTAAAAATCGATCTTGTTACAACCTTTTCGTGTAAAAAACGCGTATCGTGAGACTATTCATTCAAATGTATTTTCGTTTCTATGATAAAATCGTTTTTAATCGTGCATACATATTAAATTTATCTTGTTAAAAACTCCTTTTAATCCCTACGTAATAACTTTATATGTAAAGCTCGCGCTATTTTTGCAGGTATATATCCTCTCAATATGGGTTTTTATCATTTCCTATTTTGCTTAACGTGTACAGCACCTCTAATAATGTCTTGTATTATTTACCTCGTAAAGAGCGTAAAAGCGCTATTTTGAAAAGCATTCAGGGACGAAGTCGCGAGTATTAAGTCGAAAGTATACGCGTATACAATGCACATTTACGTATATAACATTTACAATTTAAAATTTTATTGTTTTTTTTTTTAATATAACTATACTTAGCTAATCAACGATTGCTAGGTGGAAGCGACATTCGTGCATCATAAACCAATATACATCTCATAACACGTGTTCGCAGTTCAAATAATGAAGCAGTTGTTTCTTTAGCAAGCTGTACATTCACAAATGTTGCTAACTCTTTTCTACTTTAAACGCAATTTTTTAGATGCTCATCAACAACTTGTAATTTAAAACATGTTGTATATATTCGTTTAGATATTGAGGATAAAGTTTATATGTAAAATGCAATAACTCTTAGAATCGTTTGACATATAAATTGCGACACATAATTCATAATATTTCAACTGCTAGATAATAATATTTTGTATATTGTATAAGTCATGTTTATAATGACTGTTTTATCATTATATTATATTATTCATTGTTCGATATCACTAAAAAAGTTTTGGAAAAATCATGCAAAATTTTCAACAAAAACAATGCCAGAAAGAACCAGAAAATAATTATCGAACGTGTGATAAACGAAGCACGTAATGTCGCGCATTCCCATAGCCTCGTATTATCCTTTTCATTGTAAAATGATTAACGATTGTTATAAATATATAAATGGCGTCCCAAGCTACTTCAATTCGCGCGGGGATATTCGCTCGTTTAAAGCTACACTGCCGCTTGTTAACATTCGGCGTAGAAGATCAGTTTTGAAGATAATCGCAGCGCTTTTCTCATCAAAGAGCAAAAGCAACGCGTGGCAGCGCTAAAAAGAATCACTTTACAAAATTGGAATTTTCGCATTTCGATTTGGAAACTGGTTATGCTTTGGAGTTATTGACTCGTAGATCTTGAATAATGGATCGTGATTTTTTCTAGCGGAAACCGACAATGCTTTCGGCTAAATAGACGCTAAATATCATGAGATTTTTCAACTTAAACTTTTGACGATTAAGCAATTTCTGATCCCTTTTAAATTACGGTAAAAGACTGATAAAAATGTGTCAACAACGATTAAAATATCCTAAATTTCATCGATAAGTTTCGATTAAGTAGTACTTAAACTACATTTAAAAAGTTTAATATTTTCTTCTAAATTGTTCTATTCTTTCCCTTGTAAGATTAATTTACTCTATTATTTCTATGTAACAATATAAGAAAACAATTACACGTGATAAAATTATTCATCTCAACAGCGTAAGCATTTTATATTTTCTCATAAAAATGATATTGTGTGAATGATTATGCTATTCTCTCGTGTCAACTTGGAAGAAAATTTTATACTTCTCAAAGTATCATTTTTCGCGATTAGGATGCGCTGCTCAAACTATATAAGATCAGAAACCGAAAGAACCAAGGTATTTCAAATAGACGAAATCCTTTTTTCTCCACTCATCTATTGCATTTTACCGATCGAGGCTTAGCCTTGTCCCCCTTCTCACTTTCGCCAAAGAGATGCACGGTAAATTAAAGTACACGATAATACTGATGATTATATTGTCTGTCGAGTGACTTTTCTCTCGCCTTTCCTTTACTTCGCGTTCACTCGTGCGGTTATAACCTCTTATACCCGCCTCAACACTTTCGCACTGTACTATTTCTTTTTCTCGTTCAACCGCTCTGTGGTCCCAGCCATAGTTAAATTACTATTTTCATTTTGATTCTCTAAAAATGATTCTTTCGGCTAACCAGCACCCGGATATAAGATTTAAGTCTTTCAACATGATATTTGTTCTCAACTCTGCAGTAAATTCAGTAAGTCTAAAACTTTGAAGTGTATCATATCCAACATTTCTCTTCGATCGATTCCCTCTAAACTATGCTCATTTTTGTTCCGCCAGGTTAAGATTCGAGAGATTCGTCAACTCGTTTCGCCGTCGTTTCCCAAGTGTAGCTGCGTCTTAAATCAGTTGCGTACAGGAAGCTTTTCTTCTTGTTCTTCTTCTTCTTCTTCTTCATCCGATTTAGTACACGCTGAAGCAGGACGGCGGGTTCATCTGGCCGAAAACATTGAGCTCGTAAAGCGAGGCCAAGACTATGAAGATCAGGTACCAAATCATCAGCACCACACCGTATCGTCGGTCAAGTTTCCAGCCGTTGAAGTGCGTCGCCACGACCAAGAATACCACCGTTGACAAGAGTGAAAGCGTGGAGTATGTCAGACCTGCCGGAATAAGAGTAGCAGTTTTATTGAGACTTATCCGTGCAACAAGGTGCGAAGTTTATAGAACTGTCATAAATCAAGTAGTGGTGACCTCTGCTGGTGACATTGACGTGAGAGCCAGGTTGTATCATGGCGGTTTGGATGAACCAGGGAAGCCCAAGGCAGACAAGAATGTCGAAGACGTTGCTGCCGACTGCGTTACTCACAGCCATGTCGCCCAGACCCTCTTTAATCACAGCCAGCGAGGACAGCGCGTCAGGTACACTTACGCCGGCGGCGACGAACGTCAGGCCCATCACGGTATCGGGAATTCCAAGTGTGCTGCCTGAAATCGACAATGGAAATATCGATTGCGAATGCGCTGCAGGTATGGTCGCAAAAATACGTACCTATGATAGTGATCATCCAGACCATGATGTAGCTGTAAAAGCTGATCCAGATCATGGAGATGCAGAAGGTGAAGGGATACCAGTTCCTGTACTTTTCTTGTCTACAGTCGGGCATCGTCAGTCGTCCCATGTAGTGAATGGGGTAGACCAGACCCCAAGTAAACAAGCCCCAGGTTCCACCGTCGGTCGGTTTGACGAGCGGCGATACCTCGTTTGGATCGGGCTCCTTTGCCTTGTAGTACTGGGGCTGCTTGGGTGCAGGAGGCTTAGCCGGCTGCTGCTGTTGTTGCTCTTGTTGCTGCTGCTGAGGCGGCGACTGCATCTGCTGCTGCTGCTGCTGCTGCTGCTGGTCTGAGCTCCACGCGTCGTTGGGATTCCACTGATCGGCTTGACCTCCGGAACTCCACGCGTCATTGGGATCCCACTGGTTCACCGCCGGTGCGTTGCTATCCTGCCACTGATTGTAACCAGCGTCGCCCGTTGAGTAACCTGTTTCGTCAAACCATAGATGGTTAGCCTACCAAATCTATCAGTAATTGGTTAATTGGTATCGACGAATCGATGGACGATTTACACAGACCTTCGTTAGTCTTGGGTTGATCTACAGCAGTCGTGTTGGGGTCGGTGTAGCCTTGGCGTTCCTCCTGCAAGCTCTTGTAGGTCACAAGAGCGCTTTGTTCGGCAGGCTGTTCCTCGTCCTTAGGCAGCCAAGGAATGTTGTAGGACTTGGCCCAGCGCTCGAGCGTGGAGTTGAACGCCAGGGCGACGCAGTAGACTCCGTACATGATCAGCATGAAGAGCGCCTCGCCCCTGAGTATCACAATAGTGCGTCAGTCAATGAGAAAGTCTTTGACTTTGAAAAACTTACCAGGAGATGGATTCGTTGGCTATGGTGCCGAGCATCACGAGGATGGAGATGAAGTAAAAAAAGCAGTCGCGGCAGAGAGGCCACCAGTTCAACTTGGAGACCGTACTGGAGCAGAGGCCACATACAGATATCACGAACATTATGTTGAAGACGGCGCTGCCTATCACACCGCTCACCTGCTCGTTTGCAAAGGAACTTTACGTTAATTACAGTTCTGTACAATAAATTGAGACGAAATACAACGCGCGCACTTACGCCAATGTCGTCTTTGGCGAAGAATACACCTATCACCACGGTCGCCAACTCTGGAGCGGAAGAGCCGGCTGCCATGAACGTGGCACCGGCTACGTCGGGAGACAGTTTGAGCTCTGAAAGGCGATTGTTGCGATTTAGATTTAACAATATTGTATATATAGTGATCGCAAAAAATGCTCACCCTCGCAGATTCTGTCGAGGCTGGCGACGAAATAATCGTCGCAGACGATGGCCAAGCCGAGAAACGTGTAGATGGCCACGAGCACGTGGATTACAAGACCGCCGTGTTTACGAGCGTAAGGTCCCATCAGAGGTCTGGGAAATTGCTCTATCGCCGGTGGCGAACAGTTCTCTCGACGCGGTCGCCACGTGGGGTGGGTGTCTATGAACGGCGTCGTCGATTGCATGTCCGGAGTCACCTGTTGTGGATTAAATAAGTTTACTAGTTTTGACACTTGTACAAAAAGTTCTTATACGCTCATAAAAATAATTATAAGAGTTCAAAAACTTGTTTCCGGAATGTAAGCTCGTCTGCTCTTACACAGAACGACATAGATATCAAGTTGAATCAGAACTCGGCGATACAGCAAAAGTCTTTGAAAGTTTTCAGATTAATTTAACGCTCTTCTCTTCGACAGCGAAAACTATCGCACGATCAAATCGATCCGAAACTTTTGATAAAACATTACGAAAGACGTACACTCGAATAAAAATTGATCGACTGACCGTGCTGCTGAGTTTCTCGAGTCCCTCCTTGGTAGAGGTGTCTTCCTTGGGCTCCTCCTTGCCCTTCTCCTTGGGCCCGAAAGTCGTGGCGGTTTCGCCGGGAAGCTGCTCCTTTTGTCCCTCTTGGCTGGCTCTGGTCGACGAGTGCACGATACCAGCTGGAGTCGTGGACAACTCGGCGGCGGCTTTGCTCGCGGCCGACGCTGCTGCGGCTGCGGTCGAGTCCGCCGGCGGCACCGTCGACGAGCTCGAGAACGACGAGGTCACCAGCTGGAAGAGCACGTAGACCAGGAACAGGCCTATGTGCAGCGGCAGACGCTCCATCCGCGAGCGTCGCGGCCTCAGCCTCTGTCTCATTTTTTTCTGCAACAATGAGAAATGGACTATGGCAGTTTTAACGAGTTCGATTTTTTTATATAAAGTGGAGTGAGCGCGAAAAGAAAAATGAAACGCAAGTCGGTCGACTGAAATAACGTGTTCAATGATAAATTGAGACGCAGTACAGGTTAATAGCAGATCAAAGCGTCAAGCGTGTCGAACTCGTCACGCTTCGACTGAAAATTGCAGGTTCCATATTTGCACTCTAAATCTGTACCGCGTCGTCTAGCATTTATGATTTATGACCTGTTGTCCGACTCTGGAGAATATATTGCGATCACTCCTAACACAAATGCACTTTTCACATTGAAAAATTGAAAGTGCTGGAAAAGAATGTAAGTAGTCGAAATTCGATCGACGCAGAAACCGGCAACTCCGTATATATATATTATTGTGACCGAACCTGAACGTTGCGCGATTCGAACACCAAGAATCGCGCATAGCGACCCTTAGCAACGAGATCAACGACGTCGCGGATGTTATTGTTTTCAGTCAGTCTGATCGTGACAGCTGATGAGCTGAGTCGTGTACGATTTGAATAAAGAGAGTTCGAGTTTGAGTTATGCGTTTATAAATAACTTGTTGTTATTTACTTTAACCCGTACCCGGTCATAACAGTATATAGGTACATACATGTATAACGTCACGCCGCAGTTGCATGCCAGAGCCCGCAAATTGTTCCTGACGTAATCTCGCGACGCGTGCGTGAGAGGAAACGGGATACAAAGCAGCTGCCGTGCTATGCATCAAACGTTTTCTTATCGCCGGAAGCATTATAACTTCGCGCGATGTGTATTGCTCGATTTTCTCCGACGCGCGAAACAATTAGCGGCTGGCTAATTGGCGCAGCTAATTATATTATGAAACGCACACTCTCTTATCGGCGGTCAGTCGGATGCAAAGTGTGCGCGTTTGCTCACGAGTGAACGAGTCTCCTGTCTCTGTGCGTATAAGGCATGTTGCTCGGCATGACGAGAGATGGAGTTGTTATGGATTTATTCTACGTGGGGCTTCGTGCTTCGGGAAATATCGATTTTTTTTTCAGGAATCAGATTCTTATTGCAACCACAGAAAAATCCATCCTATAAAGAGGCTACTCACTGAGGATTGGTGGGGAAAATCGGATTACTTTATCAAATTTTCTGAGTAAAAATTTGAACAAAATTACACAAACTACTATAAGCTCGTATACACGTATACGATTATAAGGGGTTTAAAGTTTACTCGCGATCAAGGGATATGAGATATTCAAATTCCTTGACATACAGTGTTTGTTTGCACAGCAGAAGAAAAGCGCTATTCTGTCAGAACTGCTGAGACAACTCTGTGAAGGGTATTAACTTAATCAAAACTTTGAATATGGGTTAAAATGTCCCCTGTAGTATATGCATAGAGCTGCGGCTCGATTCTCTCGGAACTGCACTGTCGAGAAGCAAGCTGCTCGTAAAACTAAGAAAACGGCGGGCTTATTACAAAACTTGTTCGTTTCTACGAAAATTACATGCATTCAAATAAACAATGTAATAAATTGAATTCAGTTGAAAGGGATTTTTTTTTAACAGAATCGAACAACAAATTACTTTCGTGGAATATATTTCAATTATTACTGTCCGTTTTCGTTTTATCGCGTAAAATTTACAAAACAATAACATTCGTCAGTACTTTTTCAAAGGGTTGAAAAACTAGTTCGCCTCCAAAACGCTTTTCCGGACACCTGTGTATAGCAGGTCACACGGAATAAACAATCTAGAAAACGAAAAGCCCTCGTCACGGCCGGTGTAACTAGTTAACAATTTCGCTGATTCGCCGGCGGAGCTTCGCGCGAACATTTTCGGAAAAAGCGCTGACTAGCAGTCGCCAGCGCACCCCGCGTCGCTGACGTGCCCTCTTTTCTTTATCGCCGCGGGCTCGCCGACGCCGCGAGAATGAGCAATTCGATGCCTATATTACAAGTCGTGCATGGGAATTCCTGCTGTGCGGTGTACGTGCCCTCGGATTTTTTTTCAAAACTCGAATAAAGTTTATTGATTTTCGTGTCTCTGCAAATTATTCTCTTGACGCTTGTGGCGAAGATTCATCGGATAATCTCGCACCTTTTTATCTTTCAACGTTAATTACATTTTTCGCTCGTTATATAATGGCGCAATTCTGCATTCGTACAATAATTATAATTATCCTGCAAATTATGAATTTATACCTCTAAGGCATGAATAACATACAACGTTAACTTGTTCACTGCCCCTACACGCAACAAAGTTTTTAAGGCTTTTTGTACCGTCCTTTTTATTCGTAGCACCCCCATTGCATCAACTGGTACATGTAATTCACGATACGTGCGAAATAAGGGCTTAGAGGAAGATACGAGCCGAGAGCCTTGTCTTTCGCATTCTTTGAGATAAATTTAGAATAATCGATAGTTTTTAGCGCGGTCTATTTAAAAATGTAGCGTCGTAATAACCCTTTTAAGGAAAAGACCGATACTCGGAGAAAATCGTCGCGCGTGTTTTTATTTTTTGGCCAGTAGGAGGGCATGGTTTTATGATGGACTACCGACAAAACGTTTCGCCCCAAGAGATGCAGTCAAGAAATAAAAATAGAATTGCGTGAAAAAGTTATGAAAAAGAGTCTACGCGATATCTACAGCCTGGATCTTAGCAGCCTGGACAAAGTTCTCGATAATTTGCCCGATCTATCGGGGCATTCTTATTTCTTTCGATCCCCGCATTACTTAATGTCCGCAGTCAGTTTCTCGCACACGAAGAAGCAAAGCCGTGTATGTGCGGCGCACAGCTCGAGGGCCGCCGACTATTAAGCGTAATGGCCGGGCAAGCAGATCGATGGTGCGTCGACGCCGCACCGCCACCTCGCATGCGTGAACATTGTGTCATAGCGCGTAGGCGGGCCGAGCTCTTATTTTTCGGGGGCTGATGCTTTTTGTGTCCGGTGTGAGATTTTCTAGATTCGGATATTATGTTCTTCGTTCTTTTCCCTCTCTAAGAAATCAAACAGCCTGCACATTCTCTTCTTTCCATATATAAAACACATCATACAGTCGGGGAAACTTTCAATTTTGACGTTCGACGTTTATCAAAGCGATTTCTTTCGCGATCGAACATACGCGCGCGAATAGCATGGAGAAGTTCACGGGAATAATGAACGAAAGAAAAAAGTCAACGTCATCCACAATAAGCGACACTTGATCCCTATTCTGATGAAGGGAATCGAGCAAAAACGTCGTTTTAAGTATTCTGCTCTCACTCGTAAACTCATTATGCGCAGAGATCTCGAGCCTCTAAAACTTTTAATCAAATCGCATTGTCATGATTCGAGGCCGAATATTCAAGACCTTATGGTGAATTCCCAAGCAGAATATTCTAATTTTTTAATGAATTGTGGTTTGCCTTATATAGCTTGGAGAGAGTCTACTCCCATTTGCTATAATTGCAAGCAAATTCAAGGAAATGCATGCACATGGTTTCTTGCAATTATTTCGCAAAAGTTTCGAAAGCTCTCCAAGCCTGTAGATATTCATGTGAAGTGTTCAGCAGAGGCATGCCAGTAACATTACAAAGCAGTTTACCTGCTTCTCAAAATTCAATTTTAACTTCGATCGAAATTACGTGCGCACGACGATGTGCATCAGAATTTTCGCCAGTCGAATTATCTGCTTGACGAACGCACACACAGAGGCACACTTTCGAGTCCACATTTTCGAGTGACTCCGAAAACAATCAGGAGTCGATTAATCGTCTCGAAAGTATAATTAAGCTGCCGGCTAAACGATTGGTAAACAGAGCAACACCGAAAGGCCATTGGTAAAAGTGTCAAAATTACAGCAAGTAGCGCTTCTTTATAATATCTCTGAGTATATTGATAAACTAGCTGCAGTACAGCGGCGTTGATTACCCGTATAATTTCAGGGGCCGAAGCGGTTAATCGAAAGTCTAGCTCTCGGCTTACATGATGGAAGCTATTATCATCTCACCGGCTACCTCAATATTTCCGCGGAGTTTGCGATAAACGTTAATTTACTTATTTTGCTAGTATTCTGCACAAACCTACAAGTACGCATAAGAATTCAAGAAAAATCAAAGTTACTTGAGGTCTTGAACCACTTTATACCCGTAACCAAACAGCTTTTACAGTGACGTTTAGTTTCAACCTCAATCATCGCGGTTTCTCATGTAATCTCGAGATTTGAATTTCAAGATGATTAGCGCAGACCAAGGTCGCGAAGGTGCCCAAAGCGCAGAAGAGATGAGACTGCTGTATATCTGAGAAAACGAGGAAGGCCAGACTGGAGAGCTGCTGAAGCCACAGAACATAACTTTGGATCCCGGATGGAGTAACGCGAAATTAATGTGTATACGTTATCAGAATTCAAACAAGTTCATAACATAAACGGAGAATCGGAATGCTCGGAATTTATGTACGCCACCAGTATATAGCGAAAATAAATTAACACCTTGGACTTGCGGAATCAGAAGCTTATGGTGTATAAAACCTGTTGCAGTTGATTACGGATGTAGAGAAAACGAAAATTGGGGCTAATTTTTCGCTTGGTTAAAGAGAAGCCAATTTCGCAAGTTGCAGTATTCGACTTGCATAAACACCAAGTCAAATAACGAAACTCCTCTTTTGCATTGCCACGTTTGTTTTTGCCATTGCAAGGATTTTTTACCAATTAAAGAGGAAGGACTTCTTCCAGTCCGAAATATTTATACATCTATATAATTCAATTCCTACGAGAGTGCCAGTAAGGAAGTTGAAAGGAGGAAATAATAAAAGTTATATAGGTATGTATGTGTGCAGTGCGCTCCCTCGCTCTGTAAGTTTCCGAGGTCTTTTGTTCCGACAAATCATAGCCATTTATTTTCAGAAAAATCATTCTTGAGCTGCTTCTCCGGCCAAGATGAAAAGTGCCGCGCACCTCGGATTCCCACAAGCTTTCCGGTAATACGAACCGTCGGACAAACTGATGCTGATAATTGTTATCGTATTGTTTCGAAGCGAGCTAGATGATGACATGGATGTTATCCTCTAGTATACACAGGGAGAATGGTGAGGGAACGTTCTCGGAGAATCTTGCGCCTCTCGTCCGGGCAAATTGCGTCGATGTAACCTGCGAGAGAAATCGAATTATAATACGCTGGCCCTTTTGGTGCTCGGAGCTAGAGCACTCTCGACTCGTTCCTCTCTTTTACTTGTTTACGCATGTACGCTAGTTTAACGCAATTTACCCTAGGCTACTTTCTCTCTCTCTCTCTCTCTCTCTCTCTCTCTCTCTCTCTCTCTCTCTACATTGACGTCCTGATCAGAAAGCGAATAAAAAAGCTCGACTATCTAGCTTCCGATCGCATATTACAGCGAGAAAATTAGATGTGCTTTGTTATTCCCTCGGCTCTAGTTTTGAGATTATTCTCTCAACTGCTGCTGCGCTTTTGATGCAGCTTTCCCTCGGCTGCTTGTCGAGTTTTTAATATTATCTTTCTATTCCTCGTTGTGCGAATTTCAAGAGATTTCGCACCTGTATTACAAACTTCGTTTGCCCTTATTGTCACTCGCTGACAAAGAGCCTCGGGACATAAATGTTAAATAAAACTCTGCTTTACGTACGCAACACGTTCCGAGAATATAATATCTGCGAAGGGTAGTTTCCGTTTTAGTGCCAGTGGCACAAAATACGCTTGATTTGAATAATATGCGCTCTCGACATACGCGCTATACTTACATTATCGTAATAATAGACACAGAAGCATCCGCTAATCCCTCGCGCACAGCATCATCATAATATTATATCTCGGCGATCGATACAGAACGGATTTGCATAAATTATGTTGATGCACCTACTATTTTTTTTTTTTTGGAAGCTACGTTCCATCGTCGCGAAAAATATATCCGCGTGGACAATCTCGAAAAACCTAATCCTTTCAAGCTGCAGCGCAAGTTCGAAAAAGCTCCTATATACTCTCCTTTCATCCGTTGGCAAACTTTGCTGAGAGCGCCCACGTCGCAGTGGCGACGACCGTATACTTACACACACACACACACAGACACACAAGCGGCGTCGAAGGAAAAATAAAAGCCAGCGTAGAAGGAGCGGGCAAAAAGGCCGCGAGTGTAGCCGTCGGGGGAAACTAAAGAAGATAGTCTTTCTCCCCCATTGGCGCGATCGATTTCAGCCCTGACGACGCCAGCTTCTGAGAGAAGCTCTCGCAAGCTCCCCTTCTCTCTTCTATATACGTATGTACGTGCTATATTGGCGAGTTTTGAGGACGTTAACGGCTACGCGGGCGGAGGAAATTCGACTACAAGGACACCGAAGGAAAAAAAACAGCGAATTTGGTTTCTCATACGGCGAGTCTCGACGACCAAATAACAAAGAGTGAGAGAGACGAGAGGACACTCGAAGTTCAAAGCCAAACACTATGGCTGCACGCGCGTCCCTTTTCACCTTCCAGCCAATTAAGCTCGAAATCTCCGTTGTATACACACACTCGAGGGTACAGGGACCCTTCGGCCACGAAACCAGCTTAATGTCTTCCGGCAATGGAGACCTATAGACGCAGCTTTTCCCCTCCTATATATATATACACACTCGAGAGATTGCGCGCCTCCTTATCTGCGCACCGCTGGAGGCGCCCTGATGAATGGACGCGTCCGACTTAAAGTCTCGAGGATCGACGCCGTTTTAGAGCGGGATCGAGCTGCCGAGGGTTTTTTGTACTAAACGGAGTGTCTGGCCGGCTCGAGGTGTTTTGAAGAAAAAATGATGAATTTCGATAAAAGCGGACGTGCGTTGGAACCATCCAGCGCTAAAAGCTTTGAAACGTCAGTAATTAAAAAAAAAACATTGCGACCACCCGTACAGCCATCATCGCGAGCACGCGTGAACTCGCGTGAAAAGCCAACAACGGACGAAACATGCGAAAATCCTTGCGGTAAACAGAGTAATATTTACATACGTGAGGATGTTCATACACACACTCTCTTTGCCGCTCTCACGCCGATACTTAAATTCTCTTCGAAAAAAGTTTTCCGCTTGCTTTTTGCGAGGCACAATAGAGCACGCACTCGCGTCGCGAGTCGGTAAACATTGACTCGGGGCTACGCGCACTATCCCCTGATATTGCTTTTCTTTCGCATCCCCTTCTCCGTGCGCGACGATGAAATCGCTCTCTCTCTCTCTCTCTCTCTCTCTCTCTCTCTCTCTCGTTCGTGTATACGCGCTCACATGACGGGGGAGAAAAGCGGACTTCCTCGCGGCCCAAGGTCGAGGAGAAAAGTCACGGCGGGAAAAACGGGACTGGGGGATTGAGATAAAGCGAGGGAGAGTCGGGAAAATTGAGAGATAGCGAGATAGAGATGGATTCGCGGTGATTTATACATCGTGAATTGGCGTATTATTTATGTTGTTTCTTAATTGTGGCAGAAATTATTTTCGTCTGAGGAAAGTACATAGCGTTTTGTGTACGTATGGTTATATGGTGCGGGTTGAACGGCTGGATCTCGAGGACGACGGATCCGACAGACACCTGCATAACCAGACTGATTCTACTGAAAGGGCCAGTATAGCCTCTGCTTGTTCTCTTTCGAGTTAGCGTGTTCTTTAGCTCGTTCTTTAGCTCAAAGCTACTTATACGACGAATATTCAATTTCAAAAATATTCGTTGACCTACTTTCGAAGATATCGATGTAAAGCAGCGCGATGCTGCGCACCGTGTGAGTTTATTTAACCTTTAGACTGCCGGGATTTGGAAGAGCATATCGCCCTCAGAAAACTGGTATTTGAGGTACCTTATATCAATGATTGATCATACACACAGTGTCGATTATGGGGTGCGTCAATATATTGATTCTCCGGCAGTCTAAAGGTTAAATAGCCAGTTTTTTCGAGAACAAATGACAGGAACCAAAAATTTTATTTCTTGAAAAGCGAAGAATTATATACTGAAGAAACTAAAGCATCACTCGTTGTCGGTATCGAATTGTCGATAAATCGTTGAGAAGCGAGAGCAAGAGGTAATTGGAGAAGAAAAGCAAAAAGCTAATTAAATGAAGAAGGAAAAGCATCTGCTGCGAAGCAGAGATCGCGAGAGCGTGAAGGGAATAGTATAACGCTTCGAATCAAAGTCGCGCTGAATCACCGTGTGGAGAGGAGCATTCTTTTGTGTACACCCGTCGGCATGCGCGCCGAGAAAAAATTGTTTTCATACGGCACGAGCTTGGGCTATCGATTTCTCTCTCGGCACCCACGAGAGTCGATATACCCGGCGCCTTAAAGTAAGCTGCTGCGCGTGCCATTGCTTTTCCCGAAATGAGTCACGAGAACAATAATCTGGTAGGTTCACGACCCGAGAGTTTAAATCCGTTTTTCAGTCGGCTTGTAAAGAATATTAGAAGCACAATCGCTCCTCTTCGATCCGGGAAGTGGTCGTTTAGTTTGATTAATTTCTCGGATATCAAAAGCTTCGATCGACTGATTTCTATATCACGATCTTGCCCGGGAGAGACGTTAAGCCTCTCAGGATCCAAATTCCTTCGATAATCAATTATTGTCTTCGCCGGAATGGATCTCTTTGAAGCTCGAGCTACGTATACGCAGCGAGCGAGATAAAGAAGAGAATTAAGCGCGAAAGTTCATAGAACGCGCTTAACTTCGCCGAGGGCTTACGTAATTTGGCGAGTTTTTCTTCTCGAAACTTTTCCTTCCCTTTTTATTGTCCGCGCAGCTTCGCTTGGTGAAGCGATAGAGAGCAAAATATGATTTCCCCGAGAGCAATTACCGCAGACCCGCGCGGACGAAGAAAAAAGAGCACTCGAGCTTTTGGATTATATTTTCGCGCGCGTCTGGATTTTCTGCTCGGAAAATTGTCGCTCTAATGCTTCTTTTGCTCGATTCGATTCGATCGTTCGATCGTGCGTCGACGAGTCGTGAAATAACCTACGTATAGGTATGCACGATGCGAAAAGAGCTGTCTCGCGCAGTAGCCTCGCGGATCATTATCCAGGAAAAAACTCGTCCATTTTGCGCTCTCATTTCGGCCTGCATGGAAGCAGCGCGCGCGAGCGATCGTTATAAACCCGTCACCGCTTACCCTCGTTTCCGCAGCCGCATGCAACGACGCTTCATTCACCAAAATCGCGGCGCGCACGTCGACCCCTCCTCCCTCGTACATACACTGTGTCCGCAAGGCGCAAAAGAGCTTCGGGCGCGTGGAGGCGGAGGTTCAAACGGGAGCTACATCATATGTGCATACGCCGCGTGGAAGCCTCGAGAAATTTTCGCTTTGAGCTTTGTTTTACTCGCGACTGAAAAATTCCGAAAAGTGCGGCGCTACGGTCGAGTATTTTACATCGTAGCTTTTGCGCGCCGTGCGGTTGATGTAATAAACTCCGTTTCGTTTTTCAATTATGAACGTGAATTGTGTTATCAGCCATATGGATATTAATGGGCGTAATAGTAACCAAGTGCAGCCTCTCTCGCGATGAATTAAATTTTTGACTATCGGTTTTACTCTATCAAAGCTCCCTTTCTCAACTCGACTGCCTACGAGCTATTTTTATACGTAATCGCAGTAATAACTGCAGTAAATTAAATTTATTGCGTAATTCTTTGAAAGCCTGCAGCTTTGTGCCATTCTCTATGAAATGTTTTACATTAACGCATGAATTCCGCTCCGTTATTCTACCGCCCTCGAGCTGTAACATTGTTACATGCATTATTAGGCTGGCTCTTTTAGTTTCGGTCTGCCGACGGCTTGACAAAAATAATAACGTAATTTTCTCCAATTTACTAATAAGCTGCAAACTCGATATTCATTTACTCTTCGAAAACAAACTCGCCTCATCAGCAAAGAGCTACCCCACAAAACGCTACAAGCAGCTGCCGACGAGGCGACGACGGTTCGTATACATGGTACACATAATCGAGTCGACCCTCGTGTTATTATAACAAAGCCCCGCATTTCGGCCTGCTCGCACACGGACATGACTTAATACTCGCTCGTGCATGGGGCGTTAGAGAATCGTAAAGCACACGGCAGTACCGCGCTAGTACCTATAATGCTGTGTATGGGGAATTCTACGGAAAAATGCACTTTCTTGACTTCAAAAACGGCGACAAAAAAATTGTTGCAAAATCACGTTCCAACTGCACTGAAAAAGTGCCTTGTGACACTGTTTTCTCGGGCCCTCAAAGTCATGGAAAAATAGCCATTGTTCAACGATACCTACCTAATGCACGAGGGCACAAACAAAAAAAAAGTGCTAGGTTTGGTCAAAAATTACATGGAATTGAAAATGCGGAAAATCATGAACATTTCGGTATTTTTCGGAGTCGAGAAATTCGTACCTTTTTTCATGATTTTTCCAGATTTTCAATTAGGAAATCCTAGTCCCCTGGCTGGGAGCCAAGGCGCCCTCTGGGCTGAGCTTTATACATATCAACATTTCTAATTGCATGTAACTTTTGACTGAATTAAGCATTTTCAAGGCATTTTTTTAAAATTAAAGCTCTTTTCTCGTACTTTCATCCCACCCGATACACTGTCACAAGGCACTTATTCAGTGTTGGAACGTGATTTTGTATTGTTTCAAACATGTATAATTAGAAAATAAGTGGTCCGGGCGCGTGCCCCAACAATTTTTTCTCGCCGTTTTTGAAGTCAAGAAAGTATATTTTCCCGCAGAATTCGGCATATATACCAGTAGGTATATATACTGCGTGTTCATGCTCGAAGAAGTTTTTACGGTGGAGATAAAGTCGCTCGCGCGCGTGGGCGTTGAATTATTATCGTTCCAGTCGTCGCGTTACACCTATATATAGCTTCTTTTTTTCTTCGCTCGTATCTTTCTTCGGCAAGTTTTTATTCGTCCGCTTCGAGAGTTCGAGTTTCGCTATTATTTGCTCGTACTCGTATATTTTTTTCATCGACGCGACTGGCTATTCATTTCGAAAAGAGACAGATCTGAAGAACCGCGAACCTGGCTATCGCTGGCGGGATAACGATACGCTGCGCAACTTTCTATGCGTAGATGTATTATATAACCTATATAGCTCGCGCGAAAATGTCATCGCAGCCGCGGAGGCCGCAAACGCGCTCGGAACTTTGAAAATCGAATTAGCCGGCGGCACTGCGTGTCGCCTCGAGGTGCAGTATATATATATATATATATATATATGTGTGCAGTGTGTACACCGAAAAGGCCTCGCGTACAACACGCGATCCTTTTTTTCCTTCGTTGAGGGGAGCAGGAAGCGTTATTGTTCCGTTCGTACGATAATACAAGTGGGGTGAATTTTTCTCGGCGATAATGACACGAGGGCCGTGCAGCGATGCTTTCCGAGACACGCGGAGGTCGGTTAGGTCGCATCGAAATTGGGCTAATCTCGGTTGTATACGTTGTATCAACGACAGACTGGATACGCGTATGAAATATTTAATAACGACGTGCTTTTTGCATCCAGTGTGCAGTGGGAAGTCGCTTTTATATCGACGACGAAATTACGAAAAGACAGATCGATGGGGCGATTGAGAAAGCGCGTGATTAGTTTGAACAGTATATAAGGAAAAAAGTTTCACGCGAGGCGGGGCATCAAAGACAGTGGCTTTACTTATTCAAGAGTCGCGATGCCTAGTGCGGCAGTGTGTGTGTGTGTGTGTGTGTGGGGGGGGGGGGGCAGTTAACTTATAAGCCAGTGATTAGAGTCGAGTACAGTCAGACGCCCGTATACTCTCCGCGAAGCAACTATAGTAATTGATTGCAGAAATAATTGAACCGAGCGCTGCACTCGCTCCGGCGATTGCCTTGATGTCTTCATTTCCCGCACTAACCTCAGATTTTCCGCGTCCAGGTTAAAGCGGCACGCTCAATTTTTCCTCTCGCCCGCGGAGGAAGGGAAGGAAAAAATTGCGTACGAGTAACCGTTTCCACTGTGTCCTGTCTTGAAACAAAGAAAAAACAATACTCCGTGGCACTGCACGTTTGAATCCAGCCGAGCTTGGCAGTAAATCGACTTCGGGAAGGCGCACACGTCACGATGCACCATCAACTGTTTGCCTCTCGCGAGCGGTAAGTACCTATAGCGTTGTTCTTCTAAAATGACGCAACGCCTCTCGGATTGCTCCCTTCATAGGCGGGAGGACAAACAGCCAAGTAGTCCAGAGTCCTCTCACTGCTCGTAGCTCCTGGGTGTCGGTCTTTGGGTCATCGAGGCAATTGGCCTTCATTTCCGCGCGGAAGGGCCAGAGACTAGAGAGCGAGCGAGTTAGCGAGAAAGGGAGAGAGGGAGACAGAGGGAGACAGAGGGGCGCTCGCGCGCTCGCCTCTCAAGATATCGGGGTCGAGGAAGGTGTATTTTTAGTGAGGGCGCAGGAGGCGGAGGAGGAACCCTATCACTGCACTCTGTCTCGCTCGCTCTCGCTCGCTCGCGGCATGCTGAATTTATTGATTCGCATATAAGGCGCCAGCAGCAGCGTGTCCGCTGTATACGGGCTCTTTTCTCTGGCTTTCGAGAAATCAGATCCGAAACAGCTGATTACAGAGGGACGAGCGTGTGACGAACCGCGGTGGTGTATTCTGGTGGATAACTGCTTGATTGAGCTCGACGTCGGCGTAGTTTCGTAACTCCCCCGCGGGCGCGAGTGTACACACACACACACACACACACGTATGAATTCTTAATGACGAAATCAATAAGCGGCGGCGGTGGCGGCGCCTCGTACGTATACGTACGGACTGCACATTTACGCAGAGACATACTTATATATAGACGGAGCAAAAAAAAAAGGAGTAGGACTAGGAAGCGCAGTGGAGCCTACCTTGCGATGGCTCGACTTGGTCGCTTCGGTCTCGCCTCGAGTACTACCACTACTACTACCACCACTACTACTGGCTTCCGCCTCTGCCTCCGTCGCAGTCGTGGCGGCGGCTGTAGGTTCGCTCCTCTGCTTTGCTTCTCTTCTCAGCTCCTCTGCCGTGTTATAGGGGGGCCGGATCCAGTGACCAGTCTCCTGTCGCGCCCGGAGGCTCACATGACCGCTCCTACCTCGCGTTGCCAATTTTCTTTCACTCCCTGCGTCATGGCACTTGCCCCATTCCGCACCGCAATGGCACACGCGCGCAGACGGAGCGGAGACGGAGGAACGGGGAGAAGCAGATGTAGAAAGAGAAAAGAAAGGGAGCGAGCGGCTGCGGCGGCCAGCGGAGCTCGACTGTCGAGGGCGACGCAAGCCTTGTATAAAACGAACGGCTCTCTGCGGCGGCGGCGGCGGCGACGGCGCCTGCGCCCTGAAATGACGCGTGTCTGGCTCCCGCTGCGTGTATACCTATATAAGAGGGTCAGGTGCATCGGCGGCGGCAGCAGCAGCGCGAGTGGGTGGCGGCGGTGCCGACGGCGTCACGCGACCCGCTCCGACGACGGGGCTAACGCGTTTGGGGCTTTGGTCGTTAGCGTTACGCTGTTTTGTGGATTGTACATAGGCTGACGATCGGAGCTTTACAGCTTTGATGGGGAAAGTGCGCAGGCTCTCAATCGCCGACTGAACCGAGAAGCTTTTATTGCGCAAAATTACCAAACGATCGTGTCGATACGCTCAACTGATACACGGATATACGTGTATTCGTCGAGATATTGCAACATGCAGTTGCCTCGAATCCATCGACATTATCAGTCCCTTGATGTAACGCAGATCTGCGTCGAAAACGTCGATTTTTCCGCGACACGTAATGCCATCTGTACGAGGCGCATTTACTTAATGGATGGAAGAGGATCGCGCCAAGAGCTCGCGAGAAAAGCGGCTCGGAGAATCACTTTCGCATCACGGATATAAGAGCTTTGTACCCTGTAATCACATCCATTACAATCACCATTCCAATTCGCATTCATTTTTTTATTTTTTTTTATTTTCAAACGTTTTTAAAACTCCTCTTTATTATACTTTAAAACAAAATAACGATTTACAGTTGGATACACAGAGTACGCTTAATAAATTACACACGTGCGAAAATCGCGACGCTATAATAGTACATTACGATACGCGTGACTTAAATGGTTCTTTTTTACACGGCCGTGTAAAACTGAACCATTTAACTCAAGAGTATCGTATAAAATTTTATAGCACAGACTGCTAAAATCCGCAAGTCTTAACAGCGGATTTTAGCCACACTGTACTATAAACATCTTTTCATTTTTATCACTGCGTCGTCGTAACAATTATCCTTAGTCGTATGAAATCTCTTCCTAGAACGTTATGTATATAGGAACAATAAGATCGAATTTACTTATCGTAACGCGGCGATGAATCCCCCTTGTTTTTGTATGCATTATCAGCACGAAAACAAACGTGTGTACGTCAATAAAATTACACCATTGCGTTGCAGCTTGTAAAAGAGTTTACTCGAATCAAATAGACAAGATCAAGCGCAACGCCGTAACTATACTGCGCTTTCGCATACAAAACTGATAATAACAGATCTGAAACTATGTATGCACTTTTGTAAGGGGATCAACGGATAACAAATTACTATATAGCTGTCTAAGTATCACTTGAAAAGCTTGGTTTCTTTAACAATCTCTCTATAAATCTATATCGCGTAAAAAATCTATGTTGTCCACGCGCAGGTGACTTGTGTCCACTTAATATCACCTCTACTCAACAAACGTCTCGTTTCGGCAACATTCTGTACAAAACTTAGCTATAGGTTCGAGCTACTTCACGAAATACTGCGGCATCACTGCCGGAGTTCCTTTGAGAAACCCTCGGTCACGTACTTTGCAGAATCTGCAAGCAGCATCAATAAGCGCGTGTATAGTCATCGACGAGAGCTCCGCACACTGCAGCAGGTAGGCGAGTATTCGAACTGGATTGTCGTCGGCACTCAAGTACGAAGCACAAAAGCAGCAATGGTCCGCTCTCACTTCTTCGACCTGGGCTCCTCCTCGACCGTGACGCTGTGCTTCTTCTCGGCGTGATCGTCGGTCTCGAAGGCGGGGTTGACCGAACCATTGGCCTGATGCCTCTGCCTGACCTGGTTCTCCTCGGCGACCTCGGTCGAAGCCTCTATCTCCTCCAGGACGCTGTCGACGATATCGAGGTTCTTGGCGTTGTTCACGGCCTCGATGTCGTCGATAATGTAGGGTCCGTTGTTCTCCGGCTCGTGCGCGATCTTCTCCTTGTCGGGCTTGCTCTTCTCGAGGTCGGCGACTGGATGAACGCTCACCGCCGGAATCTTCGGCTTCTTCTTCACGATGTCGTTGCCCTCGACCTGGGGCTGCTTCGACAGGTAGAGCAGGTTGAAGAAGAAGTAGATAAAACCGACCACGAGGCTCACCACCGAGAAGATCTGGTAGGTGGGCCGCGTGCCGAAGGCCTTCATCAGGTAGCCACCGATCAGGCTTCCCGAGCCTTTACCTGAGGTTGAAATTATCAATCGTTAGCTCGACTCGGGGACGTTTGACGGCCCAGGACTCGAAATTATAATGTACTTACCGACTCCGTAGTAGAGTCCTCCGAGTAATCCCTGAATCGAGCTGTCGGTCGTCGTGGTCGAGAGCTTGGCGGCGTACGTCACAGCCGCGGTGAAAGCCAGAGAGGACGTCACGGACTCGAGCGCTTCGAAGATCAGGCACAGCCAGGGATTGTAAATTAACGAGTATCCTGGAAACGTCGCGTGCGCGATTAAAACAATGTTGGCGGCTCCCACATTAGGATCGAAATGTATTGGAATGTATGGAATTCTCACCCAGAAGCCTGACGGAGTAGAAGACGAAGCCAATGAAGAGCACGTTGGCGTGGCCTATTCTACTTATTATCGGGCCGGACAGGACTAGCAGGGGAATGCCTGCTATTCCGCCCACGGTTATGGTGATTCCCATGAGAGACCTCGAGGCGCCGAGATCCTCCAGCAGCCAGAAGAGGAAAGACTCGATGTAGCCCCAGACGGTTCCTGAAAGTGGCATTGTTTTACGTGATCATCCATTTCACTTCCCACTTATTTTGCTATGAGGAATGTTAACGTGCAAGCTCAGCCCAGAGAGCGTCTTGGTTCCCAGCCCTGAACCCACGTTAAATGTACATCTATATCTATGCTCACGGACACGCTGTTTTGTGTGTGTGTGTGTGTGTGTGTGTGTGTGTGTGTGTGTGTGTCACGTGACCTAACTCGCACATGCAAGAGCGTGTCCGTGAGCATATATATATATATATATAGATATACATTTAACACAGGTTTGGGGCTGGGAACCAATACGCCCTCTCGGCTCAGCTTGCGTGTTGACATTCCTAATTGCACATTTGTTTCCAACCACGTTCAAACGATTTCCAAAAACTCTTTAAAAATCGAGGCTGCAGAAATGATGACGTCGATAAAGCAAATTTTTTCAACTTGACTATATAAAATAGATCGGTAAGAGATATGTTTGTAACTTTTTTTAGAGGAAGTAAAAATTTGACAGAAGAATATAATTCGCAAACTATGCACCGTTCTTGGAAATATCTGTCTGATCTATTCGACTTTGTATTGTACCGCAAAGATGTAAACATTAAATGAATAATTAATAATGGATCCCAAATGGATTTTCTTTTTGTATATTCCGATTCATTTTGATATTCCACGATGGCGCTGTAAACATTGCCAGGTAAACACAGCTTCCTCTATAAAAACCTATATGCATACACACGAACGAGACGAACGAAAAGCCCGAGTACGCCGAAATCTCTAAATTCAATTCACGGAACTTGGGTGGCGCATCGCATTCCCAGCGGCTCTCGCGCAGCGATGCACACGAACGCGGGGCCGGAAGTTACATAAGCCGAGTATTCGCCCGCTCGATCCTCGCTCTTCCGGGCGCCTTCGCCATTGACATTCGTTGTTCGCTCGCTCGCGCGCGACGTGTATCTATATTTCAGGGGGAGAGAGAGAAAGAGAGAGAGAGAGAGAGAGAGAGAGAGAGAGAGAGAGAGAGAGTAAACGGAATGTGGCGCTGTGTTTGACATTTTTTCGCTTGTTGGTACTGCAATCTCGGAGCTGTGGTGTATAGTATAGACCGATAACGAGGAATTATGCGGTCGTGTGTACACATAGCTGGATGGAGTCGTGGTGGGAGTCGAGAGGAAAATCGATTTAGCTCGTTGTGGCTTGCTATATGTACAGAGTTCGATGCAATAATGATCGGGGGATATAGCAGGGTCGTTATTTTCTGCGATCCTCGGCTTGTGCTGTCTAACAAGATTACCAGGTATATATCTCAACGAAAAAGGATTTATACGTACCGAGTGTGAAGCAGGCCAGGAGCAGAGCCACGACCTCGATATTCTTCAAGACCGAAACAACGTCGCTGACGACGTTGGTGGCAGGTGCCTTGAATTCAAGATTTATCAGCAGCATGAGGACGCCCGAGAAAATCTTCAGCGTAGCGTAGAGATAGAACGCCGGCCTGAAGAACAAAGAAGTAAGCGCGTCAGTGAGCGATGCAATTTCATGTATGCATTCCGCTGATGAGCATTATTTTTCATTCGAAAATCGAAACGGAACGATGATGGTGTAAGATGAGAATACCAACCTGAAATCCGCGTATCCTTTACCACGGCTGGCGTAGTCGATCAGTAGTCCAGACAGCGGCGAAGAGATCATGCCACCGATACTGCCGTAGATCCTCTGAAGACCGTAATCGGCCTTCTGCTCGCGCAGAATTGCGATAACCGCACCCTCGAACATCGCGAAGGCCGTGCCTCCGATCATTCCTGAAATTGTTTCCGATTTTTATCTCGATATCAATTATTTCGAGCAAGAGCGGTATATAACACTTAAATTAATTTAAGAACAAGAGAATCTCTTCTTCCGTCATTCTTAAACTGTAGTTAAACTATAGAGGAAAAATCATACGATCAGCATCGTCGGGAGCAAAGCTTACCGATGAAAACTCGAATCGTCAGATACGCCCAGAACGTCAGCCTGATATTGTACTCGATCTGCATCTTGTCGTTCGTGCAGATATCCTTCCTCGGCGCGGTGAGGATGCAGGTCCGCGTGCAGCCGTCCAGTGTGACCACGTCGTAGACCTCTTCGGTGGTAGAGTTCGAGAGGTAGACCATGGCGTTTACCTGCTCGGCATCTGGCTCGATCGAGCACTTGGCCGAGGAGTTGCCCACACCGGGCCAGTCGATACTCTGCGCCAGATAGCGACGCAACTTGTCCGCGACATCCGTCTCCGACTGCTTCAGAGCTTTCAGGGATGTAGCAAACGTCAGTCTCTCGCCCTTGATCTGTGTTTTACAAAGTCAAAAAGGAATGTCTATTTAGCAAACAATTTTCCTCCCATTGTTTGTACCATATAACCGGAGAAACTCACGATCATTTGGGACGGCAAAGAGCCGAATCCGCAGGTGGTGAAATTGTCCCCCGAAGCCTGCTTGTTGCAGTATAAGTTGAAAAGTTGCGGATCGTTCGCCGGGAAGAACAGAGCGTTGTTCGAGAGCTTTCGAATGGCTATCTTGTAGTAGGCCATGTTCTTCAGCTTCCTGCTCTCCTTCGCGTCCTCGGGAACCTTCATTTCCTAAACAATGAAAAAGACAGTATAAGATCATACTTTTCGCCGAATCAGGCATCGCAACAAAAGCGCCCGAATATTCACCTCCGGCATATCGCTCTCTGATATCCTGTACGCGTGGGTCATGGTCGTCAACGTTTTCGGGTCGAAGACGTTCAACGCGTAGCCTTTAGACATCAGCAAAGCATTCTGATCGCTGCTGTTCGCATTGAACGGACACGAGTACCTGCAAGATTCGTTGAAGAAACGCGATTATTCGTGATGCACGTAATTCAAGGGAATAAAAATTAATATTATATATAGGATTGTGAGAGTCACCCGCAGCTCCGTAGCGTTGCGTCGATCCGGGGGTCGAGTAACGTCTCGCAGTAGTGATCCTGGTTCATCCCGTAAATTAGGTCACCGCCGCCAGCAGTCGGGCAACTGGCACTGAGCACAACGTTGTCCGGAAAGCTGACGGTTATCCGACCCACCGGCACCAGGAGCAACAGTAGGGCTGCTGCTCCTCCTAATGCCGAGAATATTGATAGTATTATCTGGAAAAATATGTTTATAGAGTTATACGTTAAATCAAGAAAAAGAGTCCAGCATCGAACTTCCAAACAACGAATAGCTCGCAAATCCACGCTAAAATACAACAAAAACTCGTGGTTAAATCATAACAACGTGGTTCACAATGCATCGTCGTGTACGTGTGTACGTTTAACGAGCATCACGTGTATAAAAGCATAGTGCGAGAGGCGATGTAACGCGACACGACGATGTCGAGTGACCGCCTGGCTGCACCTGCCTCGTTATACACCTATCTCTTTTGCCATTGTATAATTTAACGAAAAACAGTAGAAAGTTACATTGACAATACTAGCTATAACAATTGCAATTGGCTTGTGCAATATTTTATTTTATTTTCATTAGCTGCGACTCGTATCAAAGCAAAATTCTAACCAGGATTCGAAACGCTACACTTCGCAGCGAGCGCAAGAGAAGCTACTTATAATTTTTTTTAAACTTGATGAACTTGAACTCGCAACTCACCTTAAAATTCCCTATTCGATCGGCCAGTAAACCAGCTACCGGAGGCATTATTATAGCGACGAACGGAGTGATCGCGCTCATGATAGCGGTCTCCTCGACGTTAATTCCCAGCTCTCTCATGTGTATCGTCAGGTACGGATAGAGTATGTACAGCGCTGAAATAATGAGAAAAAAAGATATGTACACCTATATGAGCGATTATAACCGCATCACGGTTTTTACATACGTATACAGCTATACTTACTGGATGTCTGAACGAAGAATATGACCTTGAGCGGTATAAGCTTCTTTTGCCGGGCATCCTTGATGATCCTCCGGAAGAAGCTCTTGAGCAGCATCATCTTGACTGTTTTCCCGTTCGCTTCGGCGCATGCGAAGAATCAAGCCAACGCTGTGAGTATAGTCCCCCTTTTCTCGCTCTGACTCTGTCTACTTTTCTGCACGATTCGCTTGTATTACCTGCTCCTGCAGATCATCTTCCTATTTTCTGGTATCTGAAAATACATAAGAATGCTTATAATATGCGGGTTTTTGCTGGCTCTAAAGTTGGACTTCAAAGTCAGATGGATTAGTCAATATAACTTGCGACACGAAAAATACTTTTTATGGAATTAAGTATACTTTTTAGCAGATGCTTGATGCGCTATATGCGATTGGAGTTCACATCGATACCTCATGTATATATAGCTAAAGCAATAAGTCATTAAAACTTTTTATATAGCACTGGGTGGCATAAATCCGCATCTATGTCACGCATATCCGTGGCATAAATAGTCCATTATTGCATCCTCGCTACGCTCGGGTGCTAATACACGCCATGCCGTAATGGACTATTTATGCCACTTGTATCGTAATATATACTATTATATATTATATAAGTTTTAAAGATTATGTTTGGAAAATGAAAAAATAGTGTTATTAGCCAAAACGCGGTAAAAAACTATGTCAAATGAGGAATTCTAGGGGGGAAATGCATAACTTTGACCTTATAAATGGCGAAAATACGCAGGGGTTATCAATTCTTAATTGTACAAGTAAAAGACTAAAATTCTAAAATTTCGCTGTTGAACAGTAGGATTATTTTTAGTAAAACATGTAAATTTTTTTCTTATAGAATTCCTCGATATATTCTTTTTGAGACAACTGCATCAAGATAATCATTATTATTTTATTTAAATTGTGTTAGTTACTTCAAATAAAGTTCAAGCAAACATAGTAAGTTATTGGATCGATTAATTGTAACGGCTTGAAGGAAGCGATGACGTGCCAATGAATTGGCAGCAGAGTATTATGAATCAGAAGTAAGTCCTGTTACTCTGACCTATTGATCAAATTCTTCACACTCGCTATACATATGTTATATACTTTTATAACACACATCAAATCGGTCGAATTCTTTTATTGTATCTCAATACTTTCTATATACTATAATCTGTATAACTGGAGATTTAAAAACTCGCATATCTCACGATACATATACAATTTTTGTATAATCTTATGCGAGTACCTATAATCAGCAGTATGAAGAAAATTGACAATGATATCACACGTCCGCTAATTTCACACGATTGCACCGGCAGAAATAAAGCTATAAAAAAAATTGTGGCTAAAGATTCGAAACAAACTTTTAACCTACATCCACGAATTTAGCACTAAAGGCACAACACTGTATGTATAGAGTATATGCGACTCATGCCTCACGAAGTCACTTTCTTCAACTGAAAGCGGCCAGCCTACTACTTCTCTTATTCGAACGTGGCTCGTCTCCTCTTTTTACCGTGGAGACCTCTGGAGTTCCGGAGATAGAGATGCGCGCTTTTCTTTATCTCGACTCAATTGTTCTTTCGCGTGTGTAGCCCATTAGGAGAGATTAGGCCAGTTTGGCGGTAAACAGATGCTTTTGTGCAAGGGGCGATGACTCGCGAACAAAATATATTGAGTAATTTTGAGAGGCTTCAATGAGTCTGCACGTGAACATAGAAATTTCCAGAGGTACGAGGAGTCTCGAGGATTTTGTCAACGATTACTCACGTCCGAGGCATAAGCATGTGAAAGTTTAACCAATAGTTTCGACTTCGAATATACATTTTGAAATTGTTATGATTTACGAATGAAAATTTTGCGACAAATGCAAATGGTGTATAATAATAACAATCGCACGATGATTCATCCTGCAGCAACAGAAAGATCATTTATAATTATAATTATAAGCATAACCTCCGTTCGCATTGAATCGCGATAAGAAAGCGGCCATTGGCAATAATAAATAAGCTAAATTTATACTCCTTGTTCGCGGTTTTCTCGTCGTTACTCCCAGCAACTATCGAATTCCTTCAACGTGCAGCGTTAGCATGCGTCGCGGCAAAATTTTACGATATAGCCGCTCATCCTTTGGCCTCGCACAGCTGTCACATGGCTAAATAAATAATCAACGCGAATAAGCCGTGTCCCGCATGCGTGAGCGGGTCCTTAGGTAAAAGGCCGCGACCCTGATGGTGCCGCGAAAAAAATTCGTATGCGCAAGGAGAGAGTGCGCGAGGCTAATATCAATAATCTTTCATTTCATGATAGTGTATCGATTCTCTGCGAATTCGACTAAAATTTGATTTTTTTAAAGTCCACAGTTCACTGCGATGCGGTTACGTGAGTCGAATACTCCATTTGTTTCATTCGAATTCATCAATTGTCAAACCACTCGCGTCATACCTGCGTCAAACTCGAATAAAAATAACTCACGAATATATAATGACCTGTCCCTGCATGTGTATATATAAAGACAATAGAAAATATATAATAATAAATCGCCATTGCGCAATGTTCTGCTCGCGGCGCATAACGATGATACACAAATGGCGCGTCCTGCTCATTGCCCATGACACTAAAATTGCCAAACAGTCCTTTCGGGATGTGCCCACCTAGAGCGCAGAACAATGTCTCTTCGCGAGCAAATTGTGTAATTACACGAGCAGAGCGAAGAGACAAGGACTTTACGAGCTGTAAAAATTGTATGAGTTACGCTCATTTCTCGAGAAGGAAAAGCGTCGCCCGCTGCTACTTTAAATTATCTCGTGACAAATCGAACTTGCCGAGGAAAAACAAAGGAGAACCGAAATCGCTTTGGAGATAATAACGTTCCTGTGTACAGCAGCGAAGCGTCTCGCCGATAAAACCAGAAGTGGAAACGAACGTCTCCCTCGCGAGCATAACGGTTTGAAATTTGAATAAAGATCGGCATCACGAACGCAATCGTAAATAATTGCCGTGGTTATTATCAATCAAAGCAGCTGTAGGTGTCGCTGCCGGATGCGATTCACGCGGCTTATCGCGCGAAGCATCGACGCGGGAATGCGAAAATTATTGTCGCGCTTTTCATGTTTTACAACCCGCAGATGGCTAATTATCCTGGAAATTGATGCATGGAGAGCAGGCCTTGAACCGCGATAGCATTTTAAATGGAACTCAAGTACTCTCTTCCTGAAATTTTCTGCGCGCGGAACGGTATGTTTTTAATTTCGAGAGTATACGACGATTATTCATGCGAGCATCATAAACAATGTTTTTTTAGGACGATGAAAAAATGTTTACTGTGCGTTTTCTACTCGTCGATTCTCAAAGTGTGTAAAAAATTTACTGCCGTGATTACCGGTGTAACTTACAGCTAAGCATGGTCCATTAGCTGATGCGAATCGTGGAGATTTTAACATACTTCCACTTTCTTGACACCGAGAAATCGAAGCGTCAACGATTTTCTGTGATGCAACGGCTGTATGAGGGTGATTTGCACTTCCACATTTGATTGTCCACATTTGATCATCACGCGAGCGTTGTTAATTATTAATAGACGTTTTCACTCAAATTGCAACCACTATTAACGATCGTATTACTTGATAAGCCAATAAAGTGCAATGTTAGATCGACTGCAATTGTGCAGTGACTTTCATATTTTACAATTATTTCGAAAACAATGAACAAGTGGTTTTTCAATTCTAACAACACTATTCATACTTCCACCTATTAACACTGAAAACCGAGGCGAAAGTCGTCCTGGTGGAAATTAATTTCACCGGGAATATTTATTTGAATTGCTTTGATGGATGGTGTAACGACTACTTTTTACAATAGATACATTTATACTGCAAATGTGAAAGCCAAGATCTCGATAATGGCCATATCGGATTCCCGCAGCTTCAATGATTGTATCCTCCATGCAGATCTGTATGTGGTTGTAATAGGAGATTGTTGTATGACTATACTTGTATTGTAATCCCAGAATCCATTTACAACTACATAATAATGCTCGTTTATAAATCAAGGAAATTCCAAAGAATTTTGGGATTCTTTTTTTCTCGCAATCCGTATTGGAAAAACAGAAAATCACACCGTTGACATAAACTCTAACGGATTCGAGTTATTGAAACCCTACAATTTAATTAAACGTTGATTTATACACCAATGTCGATTGTCCAATGTAAAAATTCTTGAGTTGCGATTGGCTTAGACTGCAATATGACCACCAGATTCTACACATTTGTTTTGCTATATAATTATACTTTGAAACTACTTCGTTACTCAGCTACATTTAATAAACAGACTTGAACACAGTATCTGACGTTTCGAATTGCATTTGACTCAGTTTTAGTAGCGTATATAATAAATAAAACTAAAAATAACAAGAGAGGAAATTTTTTCGTTTGTTTAGCGTATCTGTAGGTGCATAGCTATAGAATTCAATTAAATAAAAAATTCTTCACACCGTAATGTTTAGGTTTGTTATGTAGACACCGAAACAAATTTACCCCTTATTTAGAAACTTAAAATAATGGAAAATAATTTAATTAAACATTGATTTACACACCAGTGTCGATTATCAGGCTTGATTGTAAAAAATTTATCGCTGAAATGCACTTATGCGGTAACCTGCAATTTGTTGAATAGTAAGCTATTGTATGAGGGTAACAACGTTTCGCGGCATTTGACTACGCGCACAAAATTGCTTGAAAAAAAAAATGAAAAGTCATTGAATAGGTCGACATAGATGAAGCTGTTTTAGCAGAAATTTAGCAAGTTGAAATGTTGATTTATTCGAATCAAAAATAATTATTCAAGAGTCGATTATTATTTATACGTCGTTATTTCTATTTAAATTCGTCCCTGCAATGTATACTGAATGAAACGAGGATCCGTTTATGAATTAATTCATCTTTATTGTTAACGTATATAAAACTTTGTAAAAGACCATACATACAAACAAATTGACAGTTGTTGTTTGAAACAAAACTATATACGTGAGAGTCTTTGTACACCGATTTACAGTTAAATATCCGCGAGAAAAAACCCTCTGAAAACCGTTAGCTCTTTGATCGAATACCAACGTTTCTCCTGCGCACTTGCCGATTAATAAGTATAGGAATGTTTCGCATACCCGGCGTATTATCGGCGACAAAGTCAGCTCGGAAAATCGGAAAATTCAATCCAAGTAACTATAGCGTTTCCATAATAATCCAGAAACTTTAATAGCGCAGCGCAACTTCTTACGACTTCAAAAGCCTCTCATAACATATATAACCCAAACTTTTTTGTTGGTACTCGCGAGAGGCGCGCGCGCAATCCAGCGTCATTACGCGGTGAAATTGCAATCCACCTCTAGAATTACCGCGAACATACAGTCCTAATCGCAGAATTAAGCAATCGCAGATTGACTGTCTGGCAGGTTCACATTAAAACTGTATCCCGTGCGTTTCAAGCCGTCATCAGTCAGGGAGGAGGGAGAAAAAACATAGAAGAAGCCCCAATAACGCATTACAGCGCATGGACCAGTGCATTAATCAGGGGTAAAATAAAGCTATAAGGAGACGTGGCCCGAGAAGAAAAGGAAGCACAACAAAGATCGTCGCGCGCTGTTGCCGTCTCGTCTTGCTCGCGCTGCGTCAAATGTAATCGGATAAACTGGATAATTGGACGGCTACTTGAGCATCGCGCGCGCATACGCGCAGAGAAGAAGCGGCGCGGGCGGAGAACCGGCACTTCGAAGCCACCGAACCTCCTCCGCCTCGCGATTATCTCTTATACTCGAACGCGATGATAGTTCTGTTTGCGATCATGACTTTTCGGACTCGCGAGGCACGTGCGGTATGACTTTCCTTCGTCTTGCAATTATGTAATGATAATAAATATCGTGTATCTATCGAGCTTGTCGGTACGAAAATTGTTCCATCAATCGCGAGGGGCGAGTCTGTCTGCTGGGCTTTGTTTTCGTTGTGCAGCTGATTTACGTAACACAGTATAGATTCTTTTTTTCGCTGTCGTTAATTTTTACGGGCTCATTGCGCCAGTTCGCGATTTGTTGTATAATGTAATAATTGAATGCAGTGATCGTAAACTACGCGATCTACAGGTCACTCTTAAACAGTCTTGCGACTTTACGAATCGAAATGCCAGCCCAGAGCGGCTGGACGAAACCGCTTCCTCGAATTTTCCGAAGGCGGAAGATCGGAATCTCCGACGAGAACAACGGATCGAGCGGCGATCCTCGGCGAGCGACAAAAGTCAAAATCCGTCATTATTCGGGAAAACGAGGCTGGCCACGACGATGTAATCGCGCGGAAATGCGACCGCGCGCGACGGATACTGCTCTTCTGTGCGCATACATCCGTACACACAGGGTGACGTTCGCGAGCTGTATGTGGGCATTATGTGTCGTGCACCTCGATGGCGTAATACGTGTCAGCGGCGGCGCCTTTTCTACATGCAACGCGGCTATACGTGTCTGATTCCCGCTTGATTTACGATGGCAGATACATTGTGGAGACACGCGTCGAAGGTAAGAGTTATGCACACCTGCTGCTGCTGTTGCTGCTCGAAAAGACGATAAGTTACGAAGGAGCCTGTTTGCGAATGTATTTCTATATTTTTCTCATACGCTAAACGTCTGATGATGAGCTCGGTGAACTGGAAACAGCTTCAACCTGGTGTATATTTACGAGACTTTGCCAGCAATTATTGCGATAGATATATATATATATATATATATATATATATGGCTTGTGCAATCGTTACGTCTTTCGGTTTTTCAGGGTGTCTATGCAGTGCTTATTTTATTTGGCAAAAAAAAATTATCGTAACTTCGTTATTCAATATCGCAGTGAACCGTCCCGCGCGATGACTAATAAACGAGCTTTTCTCTGCGTGCATCAGAAAATGCCAGCTGTTCAATTATTATCTATGGATTAGTCATGCGGGACAATCTGTAAACGAGAGAACAGGATCGACACTGTTGTTTCATTTTCAGATTGTGCATTTACTCTTGGAAGTGTTTGTTTATAACGTATAGGAAGTGCTTGAGCCTTTAGGTTTGAGATCGAGTGCAATTTTCTGTGTCACTCCGGAAAACCTGAAATTTGTTTTCGAGCAAAAATACGGATCGCAATCCATTCATCAAGCTCCGGAATGATTGGTAGATTGCTCCACTCGAAAAACATTTTCACGCGCATGCAACGTATCTCGGGCCTAATGCCATAGTATGACTGAAAGAGTGTTTTATGATAACCAACATTTTTCCCGGCCGGTTTTCATCAGGCAAACACGCGAGTCTCCACGTCCAAATAACCCCTTGATAATTATATCACCGTTCATAAAAGAGCAACACTTCTCTTGAAGCTGACAGTAGAACCCCCGAAAGTTCCGCGCAGGCGCGCGGTCATCAAGCCATCAGCATGTCTCAATCGCAAAACAAAGGGGCAATCGAGACAAGGCCGCCTAAGCCCGTCGCAGCCCAAAACGCCTCCGCGCGCGAGTCGAAAAATTGTGTCAAGTGCGTCTTGCTCGCCGAAGACTACTTGCGTCTTACGCACTGCTGCTGGGCTTCCATTACATATCCCCGCCGGCTACCTCGTGTCTCAACTGGATACAGTATATAGGAGATTTACGTTCCTTCCCCGCGGCGGCTAGCACGCTGGCCGGAATTGTATAATCGCGGCGAATGTAGACGTCGTATGACTGCAGGCACCGCGCACGCTTTTCCGTTCTTATTCGCACCGAGGCCGATCTTATATTGCGCGACGAGCGCGCGGGCTCTCGCCGCGACGGCCGAGAGCAAGACGCGGAGTGCTAATTTTTTTTTGGGCTACTGTTTTTTTTTTTTATTTTTGGACTGCCGCTAACTCGCAGGCAATTTGTATGAGCTTTATATTTTCATTGCGAAACTTTTTCGAATGATGATTCAAAAATAATATGATACATGGCTATTCGAAAGATCCACACAGTATTTATACTTATTACGCATGAAACGTTCAAAGCTATTTCATTGCAATCGGCGACCTATGCATTTTTTATTGATCGTAAAAGTGCAGTAATGTCGTTAACCAAAATAGAACTTATATCGTAAAATTTATGGAAAGCTTGAAACAATACGTTTTAGAACAATTGTTATTCGAACCCGTAAATCAACATGATAGGTGAGTTGCGAAAACTATAAAAGGTAAATTTATACTTGAAACAGTTTTTCAATCAGTTGAATTTTCGTCTTTATAATTGAAAATTTGAATATAAAATGCAACGAGAAAGTTTGCATTACAAAAGGTGAAAGGAAATCAAAGTTGCTTACTTTGGCCTTCATTTAATATAGTGAATATAATGTACGAGTGTATGAGTTATTGTGCAATACGAATCATCTTATACTTTGAATCTTTTTTTTTTAATCGTCTCACAATTTCTATTTGCAATTTAAAATTGTTGAAAACGATTCGAACAACAATTGAATTGTCTACTTGGTAAAAATCAAAAGATTTGTCAGCGCTATATGCCAATCCCTTCCTATGCAGATTAGATATTATGATATATTTCTATTGAGCACAAGTCTGCACAGAAAAAATTTTAGAACTACTTGTATTATTACTCCAAAAATTATCGGCCATATGGTATGTAATAAGCGAATTTCTTGAAAAAAAAGAATATCCGCTGCAAAACTATAAGAAGTAATATCCCAGTATAAGAAACTTTCAAACGGGACATTGGAGCGCTTCGATCGATCATTCTCTATCATCAATTAAAATCGGTAAATATTCCACGTCAAAGGCAAATTTTTCAGTCGCTTCAACTTCCGTTAGGGTAATGACATCAGAGCGGAATTCTGAGAAACCAATTCCAAAGAATGCCCACCTACCTGATGGAATAAGCCGCTGTACCCGCCAAAACGAATGAATTTCTAAACTGCAATGGCGCAAGCTGCGAAATCGATCCTCGAACGGCCGTTCACTTGTCACTCCCGCAAAACAAAACTAGCCGAATAAGAAGTGCACCAAGAAAATCCCGAGTGTGAGAGAAGAACAGACCCGCGCAGGTCGGAGTCGAGCCCGCAACTACCTCTCGCGTTTCGAACTCTGGCGCGGCGGCGGCAGCGGCAGCGGCGGCTTTTCCGCGGCGCTCGTGTCACGCGTGTATCATTGTACACCACTAGGTCCCGCCGGCTCTCTTTATCCGTGCGAAAAATCGCCTCGAGAGACTCCGCTGCTGTACTCATCGCTCGCTCGATTACAACGTGTATTACTTGTACGCAGCGGATGTGTGCGCGGCGGCTTTTCGGAACAGGTTGAATGCTAACGAACGACCATTATAAAAATAGGATGATCGCTCGTGCTCGCTGTTGACAATTTTTATCGTCGCATACAGCCGCGGTGGCATGACGACGGCGGTTTTTAATTAAGTAATCGCCGGTTTTTCAGCGAACGGTCCCGATGCCTCGTAATGCGTAGCATATTTCGTGCACGTGTATAGTTAATTAGTGTTTGTTCCGAAGTGACTGATGTTTGTTTTTTTTTGTTTTTTTTTTTTTGTAATATAGCGAGAACTGTTTTCTTCTTTGATTGATGCTACTCTCGCCGTTGCAAATCGACCCTGCAAGCGGTAATCGTTTATCGAGAAAAGCCATTCTCACGATTCGGAGATACCGATAGTAATAAATACGTATATGTGAGCAAGCACGTATCTTCCGATGATTTTCGCAGGGGAAATCGGAAATACAGTCGGTGCGCCACGGTTATGCAACGAATAAATAGCGCTGGTAAATCATCCGCACGAACTCGCGAACGAGCAGCGAAATATCGCTGAAAAAGCCCGAAAATCGGAACCGACCGAATCTCCAATCCACCCGATACTACTCTTCGGATACTATACGTGTCATTATGGTTTTTAACGGCGAGAAGACAGCCAATTTCCAGCCACGCGCGCAGAGATAACGATGCACGTAATGAAGCTCAAATGTGCGGTATTGAGCGTTATTGAGGACGAAACTTTTAAATACTCGTAAAGCTCTCGCGCGGTTTTTCTGCGTCGGCTCTCTCTCCCTCTGTGCGGTAATTCCCAGTAGTCTAGGTAAGGATATGCAGGTCAATTGCATCGAGATTGCCGGAGTAGTTAGTCGTAAAGGTGAAGAAAAAGGCTGTCGTTACAGTCCGCGCTCGGATTTATCGACTCCGCGGTACGTTTCTACTCTTTTCCGATTGTTTCTGCGCTCGATGTATCGATACAAGTTTAAAAGCAGCGCAGCTGCCTAGCTGCCTCGAGAATATTATACTTACATCTTTTCCAAAGCGTGTATATAGTGGCTTTCCTTACGTAAGCGTCCATTTTATCAGAAACGCCATCTTTTTGAGTCGCGCTCGCATTTTGCTTCAACTGCAGCTAGCTCTTTTCCAAAATTACGTAAGGCTCAACGCTCGAAATCTTCGTTGCGATTGAAAAAAAATTCCATCTATACGCGCGCTAAATTAAGAAAGTAAATCTCTCTCATCAAGCGTTATTTACATTTGTTTTTGTGGACATGCCGATAAAACAATGATTCCGAAAACTCGGCTACAACAGATGCTTCTCAAAGTTATAAAATCCATAATCACCTCGTAGAACGCTGCCGGCTGCTGTCACCTTCGCGCCTTCGGTGCTCGTTCTTACGGTGCTGCAAAGAAAAGTGAAACTCTCACGCCGCCGTTATTATTCCCTCGCGCGCTCACCTTTTATTGTGTTCTCGGAGGTATTTCATAGACAGCCGGCACGCGGCAGTACGACAAAAAACGGTCCTGATTTTAGGCATTGTTCGATCCTGATGTCAATCCTCTCTTTTTATACAGACCGATTATAGCGAAACGCGCGAGATGCAATCTTGTTTTTAAAACATGAACATATTGAGGTAAACTCGAGATATACTGAGAAGCAGGTTTTAGTTTGCTATTCGTACAATGTAAAAAATACCATACTTAATTCGAATATATTGCGAAAGCAATCGATGAACTTGGTAATACAATGTATGTAGTTGGCCAACCTCAAATTTTTGGAATCCAGAAAACCTCGTTTCGAGTGTGAGTCTCTATACGACCCTGACCTGCATCAGCGAGAGTCTAACATGGAGCGTCGATGAGCCTCCGCACAATCGAAAAAATGAACGGGTAATTTGTCGGATTGCGCGACGATGTCAATTCTCCTGCATGCATGTACATCACCTGCATGTCGCGTGTCTAGTGTGTTTGCGCAAAAACATTTTTACATTTTTATCAATCAAGCTATTATAACCAGTTATAGAAATCGAAAATTCAACGTTATATACTTGGTATTCCTATCGTAAGTTATCATGCCAATGAAACCATATTCGTTATAGCCTAATAAAACGTTACTCTCGTGTTAAACAAATAATCACAGTGCGAGATTCGATAAAGAAGCTTTAAAAATGTTCGCCAAAATTTGTATCATAAAAAACTTTCACTTGCTTTTCATAAACATGTCATTTGTTTTAATGACATTCGAGTTTACTGATTATAGAAGTAAATTCTATTTTATCTTCCAAAATCTTAAAATTAAATATACCACTCTCTAAATCTTAAAGAGTGAGAAAAATCACTCATTGAAATGTGAGTCAAAATCGAGTCACTCTTTGCAATGACCATAATACACATGTATAAATTCAAACCTGATTTGATCTGCTCAAATGTTTTAGTTTTTTATTATAATTTATCATATTGCTTATTTGCAATCTGTGTTTTAACTGTTTACTTTCTTGATTTGTCTTTCATCAACACAGTCATCACTTCGTAATGTCTATAAAACTTTTGCGAATCCTCAGTCAATTGACGCAAATGTTTGGTGAAAATTTTTTTCGTTGGTCAATATTCGAAACTAAAATACCATATACATGTATATGTACATAATGTGTCAAATAATTAATTCCGAACAGCCACTGATCGAAATGAAACGATAATGAAAAATGACAAAATATGAAGTTTAAAAAAGTTATAAGACTGAAAGAATATTCGTACACAAAGGTATCGAGAAAAACTTTTTATTTATAAAAAGGCAGTTCGATTTACACAAACGTATTCTACTCTGCAGGACTCGCTGCAGATCTCAAGAAAATTTCACTTATCGACTGTCGATAAGCTCAACATTTTCAATAAGTACAAAATGCCTCTTTTTTAAAACACATCAGGATTTCACTGTTACGCGTCAATCCGGATTTGAAGTTAAGACCTAGGCATGCAGTACAGTAGTATATCTTAAATAGAGAGCGCGGATAAATGCGTGTATAACGGCGTCAATTCCAACAAAAATCAACGTCCCCGAATAATTCTGTAGAAAAACTGCTATATTCAACAAAATCATACATGCTAACGTCGCAATATTTCTAAAATAAAATTACAGACTAGGACAAAATGTGTTTAACAGTTATTAGCCCTGAAATAATATCCACTGGGGGATCTTGAAATATTGGTCGTCGTTGTTTGTTAACTCGTGTGTATAAGTTAGCTAGCTTAGTTATTACATTTATATATATATATATATATATATATATATATATATATATATATCCACTCTACGTTTTGGCTTTACAAGAAAAACCTTAACTATTGATCTTTTGATTGTTCATCAGAGATTGCGGTTGTCTAAAATATTCTCTTTTCTTCGCATTGCGATAAACTGTTTTCCACCATATCTGTGCCTAATTTTATGATTTTTTGTGATTTTCGCGTTCTCTCTTTAAATAATTAATAATCGTACAACCTTATACGCTTACAGACTATTCACACACCGGCGGAGATCGCTCGTTTCGTTCTATATCCGATTTTTTCCAATTTACATAAACAATCGAACTTTTACAGGAGCAATATCCCCGATGCAGTACGTAAGTAGATAGAGAACGAAACGGCCATTTCTCCTGCCGTGTGTGTATCGACGCGAGACGACTGGCGGACACCACTGTGTACATGTTGAAGTGTACATATACTGCACACGCGCGCACAAAGCACAAGCGAGTCTCTCATTTTCATTCTTCTTTTCTTGCGTTATATTCCTGATGCACACATCCGCGAGAATCCCTCGAGCGAGGCGAGAGAGATCTCAAGAAAGTTCGTATGGTCGCGTCCTTCGCTCGGGGAGTATACGTATAGCTGTGCGAATGAAGAAAAGAGCATGTACGTATATGTCTGGGCTGGCCGTCGTCATCACTGCACTTCGCACACGAAGAAGGTTTCGAAACTGCAGGGGCTGTCGTTCCATTTCAGGCCCTTGCCGTCCCGGTTCCACAGCTCCAGGCAGTGCTCCTCCTCGCCGTTCTCGTACCTGTGAGGCAGAATCAATCGTTATAACTATCTGCAATTATGATATATTGTTCGTTCGCGTCATTATAACTGGGTTGTTTTTTTTATCATCATACACTGTACTCCGGATCGGGAGGCAAATATATGTAATTCGAATGCAATATCTTTCCAAATAATTGTGTAAGCTATTTACATAAGCCAATTTAATCGGTCTGTATACGTGTGCGTCTACTTAGATAACGGTAAAAGTCCGTAAATTGCACGAAGACATTCACAGCGAGCTGCATATAAAAACAACGCAAAAAGCGTCATAATACACGCCAAGTTGAATTACACGCTCGTTACACACTAGACGAAAATGCAGTCGCTGTGTGTATACGCACATATCTGAGTATAAGGCTGAGTAGTGAGAAAGCCCCAATGTTCTGATTGCATCTCGTTTGATTCGCGCGTGTGTGCGTGTCCGACTGGAAATAGGGATAGAGCTGTGATTTTAGCTAGAAGACTTTTTGCGTAACGCGCGCGATGCTAAATCTGATTAGCCCGATACATCGCTCTGAGGATATATACGGCACTTTTTGGCTTCTACTTGAGATTCCGATGCTCGTTGATACTTTATTCTCTCGCGCGCTTGGCTTGAAAAATTAAATTACGCGCGGGCTTTTTTGTTTAAACTAAAGTGAAATTGTAATTACGTGTGCTTTTCCATTTCACGTGTATATGTAACTGAAGTATTACTTCGGTGATAGTTTACAGTTAAGAATTCAACGTTCACTGGAAATTGTATTATCTTTGAATTTGTCTGAAGGGCTCTGTGCATCCGAATATTCTTGAGGACCTCGAGATTTTTTGGGATTTTCGAAAAAGTTCGAGATTGTCGGGCGAGACGGGATCTCGTCTCATCTCGAAAAAATGGTCGACATAAATCTCGATTCATTTCGAGCCTGGTCCCGCACATCCACATTAGCACATTTTAAATAATTTGCATCGAAATTTCGCAACACATTAATGAGGCTAAATATACAGCTATTAACCAGTGAACGTCACCTAATCATGATTAAAAGAAATAGCTATACAAACAAAAATCAATAAGGAGCTGAATAAATAAGTTACAAATCAGCTCTTCCATCCCAAAAAAGAATCCCTAATAATTTCCATCATACATATACCCGAGTTTCGTAATCTGAAACCCGACTAAAAGCCTGATGTATCGACGTACCGGAAATTGTTGGGCTCGCCGGTGTTCCAGTTTTCAAAGGTTACGGGTCTACCGTTGGCCATCCAGAAGAAGGTTCCCTCCTCGCCCTGGTCGGTGCCCGACGTCCAGAAATGCTCGTGGCCAAGACCGAAGTCCTTGATGTGCTTTTCCAGCTTGTCATTGTCCTCCTGAGAGCTGATACTCGCCAGGTGCATACCGTGGTAGCGACAGTACTGCGCCGCTCTGTACCAGTTGGCCTGAAGATAAAGTTTGATTTGGTGAAATTTTGAAATTTACGTACATGATGCGATGTGTGAAAATTGGGTTACCTTGAAGAAGATTCCTAGATAGTATCGCTTTTCACCGAGCTTCAGCAGTGGCATTGTCCACCTCATGGTTCCGGCACTTATCGTTTCATCGGCGCAATTCGGACAGTCGTCTGCAACACGTGTAAATCATTAGTTATTTTTTCGGGTAAGAAAATATATTATCAATACTTTCGACGAGGTCTATTTCAGCATCCACGTGTGGTCAATAAAAATGTTATCGTATTATCAAGGCTATAGCGCAGTACATAGTAGAGTAAGGTAAAACCTTTCTTGTAAGGATTGATATCGACTTGATTATTAAAAGTAAGGACTTAATTTGTTCAACACTTTCATTTGCGGTTAATCGAACCTGAAAGAATATTCGAATATTATGTATGCTATGGGAACGAGGATACGAAAGTACTTATAGATTCTATTCTTCGAAACCTGCCAACCTGTCTCGGAATTTCACGGACTACTTTCCATTTTTACGACTACTCGGAGTCAAGGCGAATTTCGGCCAATACACAATCAAAATCTTCTATGCTATTCTCAAGATCGAAAACCATCTTCCAAAATTCTTTTTCTTTTTATTCGAAAGCGTTACATTTTTTTATAGCTGTGACCAAGGATTTGAAGTCGAATCAGCATACTTTATACAATAATTATCTCATAACTATAAGGTTCTAAGAGCAGCCGGCGAAACAGCTGCAAAAACGCACTGCTGAGCGACAATAACCGGGAAAAGCTGTAACGAGTATACTTGCTCCGCTTTTTCAAACAAACCCGTCGCGAAGTAAGAATGCAATCCCCCGTTAAACGAATGCTTTCACGTTACCGTAATAACAGGTTGTTACCGATTTTCGACACGTTATACAAGAAATTGAGTTTGCCGGCTGTGCCAAAATCTCGCCACATCGTTTAAATTGCTCCCGATATATACATGCTGTGATAAATTGCTGATTATCAGAATCAGAAGTGCGCATTAGCCATCAGCTAAAACCGTTACTCGACGCATTTGTATCCATTACAAATCACTTTCGTTAGTCCCCTATAACGACTTAGAAATTCGATGTAGAAGGTCTGGGACAAGGTGTCCGATCCGCTTCGTTAAAACGATTTAGAAGACGCTATTCACCTGCTCCTTTTTAGGTTAACTCGCTGCGCGGCTATAGAGCCCGAGACTTTTGAATCGGCTTAATGAGCGGCCGTGCATGCTTGTACGCGCGCCAGCGCAGCAAAGAGAGGAAAATAATAAATAGAAAGTTTTGCTTTCGGATCGAAATGCCTCTGCAGCAACAACATAATATGCCGAGCTTTGACTGATTTATTTATTTATTTTTTTTTATTTTCACTTTTGAACGGGACATTTTGTCAAAAGAGAGCCTTTGTGTGCTTCAAGTGAAGAAGATTGAGTTGTGATTATTTACTGGAGGTATACAAATAAATAGAGGTTGGACTAGAACTAACTCTATTGAATAATTTATCAGATGACAGCTCAATCCACTACTATGTTCGTTGCACTCGATAATGTCGTCATGGCCGAAGAAAGATATGCAAATTGGAAAAAATATTTTGTATGTAATTATTCGTATAATATTCCGTAACAACTATCTTAACTTTTTTGTGTGTAACGTTTATAATTTAATTTTGATTAAAAGGCTTTGAAAAAGTTCACGTTCCACTCGATTTCTCCCTGCGACTAAATTGCATTGTTATACTCGATTGCGCACAAAAAGGCTCGCGGGTTACACGCATCAACCATCATCCAGGCAAGTGTATAAAGAAGCTCAGACATCCGTAAATTAGAAATTGCTATTTTAGTATATCTATACTGCAGTTTATGCAAACTGCATCGACATAATTCACAGCGCAATACGTTTATACCTATTATGTTTTTCTAGCACACCTGCGTTACGCAAGGACACATCCTTTTGTAGCGCATTGTAAACAATTATGTCAGTTCATTATGTTCGGTGGACAGAATAATATACCGTAAAATTCGACTTTCTCAGAACAGAAGTTCCGCCGTTGCAGGTCATTTCAGCCCTTTTCCCGTGCTATATATGTACTATACTTTCGTATAGCCGCTTAACGAGGGACCAGTCCCTCGTTGCTCTTCGTAACGCGTATATTTATATATTTATACACTCGCGCAATTAAAGAAACAAAGACGTGAAACTAATTGAAAACTGTGCCGCCGCTTCTCGGCCCAGGGGGTTAAGTTCGCGCGTGCGCGCTTTCAAGGCTCTCCCGCGCGAAAAACCAGTTTGCAACTATACACCGAATTTCATTTCACCGTACTGGAACTTTACGGCGTGTCTGTGTGTATGCGTGTGGGCATGTAACCGACTGGACTTTATCTGGAGCTCGTATTATCTCTCTCTTCGCTTTGCAAAAGGAAAAGCGGCGGCGGGCGGCTCTTGAAAAAGTCGAGGCTTCTTTATGCTCAAATCGCGGGTTGATGCATGTGCTCGGAATACGCTTATCGCGTTGTATTGAGGCTATAAATTATATCTGCTGCTCTCATTTTTAGTTTCGCGATCCGGCCTTTTTTTGGGCCGACACGTGGATGCACTTCTGCAGGCATCAGAAGGATAGCTCTCAGGGATACAGCTTTATATTATGTACCTGTCAACGTTAACGCGATTATAAATAATAATATAAGAACGAAGAATCATGGCGATTAATTTTCGTGTCCGATGAGCGAGGGAACGTTTAAATCGGATCTCTTCATAATTCACGCGGAGAATCGTTATACACACGAAGCAAGTATATGTAGATCGGCAAAAATTTGATTTATCAAGAGAAATAACGAAAGTCGAGCAAAAAAAATTATGTAAATTATTGCACAAGTATCAACAGTTCGATTAAGAAAAGACGATACCGATCCCTGTAAATCTTATAATGACTCATTAAGGACGCAACAGTGATACTCAATCAGAGCACGAATCGCGTGAAGCCCCGCGACAAGAAGAAAGAAAAAGAATCAACCACCAAGTATATAGGCTCGAACGAAACGTGAAAATACGTTCCATGCCGATATGGTCTGTAATCGATTCCTCAAAGCGCTCGCGCGCTTTGGCTCGCGGAAAATCGACGACACCGTGCGGGTCAGCTCTTACGCGACTCGAATTCCTAAGTTACACAATTAGCGAAGCAAACAAACAGAGCCGAGTATTGCGTTGGCGCGATTCGCTTTCTTCGGAGGGAAATCGGCGCAGAAATGTTACTCTGCGACCGCTTCCTGATCTTGCTTTCTGTGAAAATGCCCTATAGACTCGTGTGTGCAGCACGCGCGCGCGCGCGCGGTTCGTTGGAATCGAGAGAAACGCCACGGGTGAGTTTCTCGAGCATCGTCGCAAGTGCGCATACGTACTTTATGACTGCGAGTGTATACATATGTGTGAGCGGTAACCGCCGGGATTGCACCTGCGCTTGGTGTAGGTACGCGGGAAGGCTATGTTGTTTTGAACGAACGTTCTAAGTAGTTTCAATGGATTCAACAAGGAAGTGGCGGTATACGACGTCTCATAATGACTTGCTGCAGTGCATTGAATAATTGGTCCGATTTACGATATATTTACGATATATAAGGATTAGCGCCACGGTCGACAGCATCTCCTCATCCCAAGCATCGAAGTCTCTAATTCGATCGGCTGCACGCACATGTAGGTACCCTTTACCTCCTTCGAGTATATTTATAATCGCACTCAACTCGCGATCGAGAGAGAAAGTGCCTACATATCCGATCCGACACGCGCGATAAAACAAGATCGTGAGAGATCGACGCCAGAAAAAGCCGAGCGGAAACAACGCACTCGCGCATCGTAGCCGACCGATCAAGACTTATACATATAACATACACACGCGTAATGTGGGTCGAGCTTCCGATGTCGCTATCTCCTGGTTTCCAGCGGGCCGGCTCGATGAGTGCCGGCAACAACGCCTGCGGTGTATAATTCGGTGCACGGCAGATTAAATTTAAGAGATATACGCGGCGGGAAAGGTTTTTCTGCAGTTAAATGCTTTTCTCGAAGTAGTAGAAGTAGCTCATTATATGACGCGGATGCTTTTATCGTTGTGGATGTAGAAAGCGCAGCTTGAAGTTACGTAGAGACGAATCAAATGTTTTTTTTGCGCGTAGAGTTTCACACGAGAAAGAACTTTATGGTCCTTGTATAGCGTCTCAATCGAGTATTCATGAAAATTCTTGCGATGCTTGCTTTACTTTTGGTTCCAATTAAGATGACCCGGCGAGCGAGGGGAAGGGATTTACGTAAAAATTGCGGAGAGCTTGCGCAGACGAAAGTGAACGTTATAAAGAGTAAAAATTAATTTTTTACGACTTTCTCAAGAGGCTAAGGAGTATAGCTTACATAAGGATCTTTTCAGCAGCCATTAAGGAGTGAGACGTTTATCCCGTATATAACTCAGTGAAGCTGATTTGGCCAGTATTAATGCTATTTGCACGAACCGCAAAAGCCTTTTAAAGTTGTGACCGAAGAGTAGTATTTGGAACATTTATTCACCGAGTAACTTTCAATCTTTTGTTCGGGATGTATAATTAGGAAACCCGGTTAGGGACGACAGATCAAAAAGATCTATTCATAACTTTCAATCATCCCGCAGCAAAGCTCCATAATCCGAAAGCAAATACATGTCAGTTGAACTAAAAGAAGGTCATATGCCTCCGGAATGTTTCCGGTCACTTAACACAGCACCTTCTCGATCGGATCGAAATCGGGGTATCACAAAAACTCTTCACATCACTTTTATACGGCATCTATTGCTACGGCACACGTGAATTATTACAGAAAGTGACTGTTCGTTCGACTCTATACATTCCAACATCTTTTTGTTCGCGCGCGAATTCAATGTCGACGACGATCGTCGATAGAGAAATCGACTTAGACCGAAATTCGAACCGTGACTGTTGAAAATTTCGTTACAGGTACACAGATTGTCCGCGTTTACATTGAGCGAAATTAGAGCAAGATTCGTGCTTGATACTTCAACAACTGTGTCAATGTCAGTCGTCTTAATTGTCGGCGGTAATTGAACTCTTTTCTTGCATACGATTCAATGAGTATACATATATACATCAGTGATATCAGTTCAATGAGACCCGCGAATGATTCCAGTTTGGAATCCAGATTACAGATATAACGGTTTTTTCCCACGTCTAATTTTTGCGAAAGTTTACTTTCTATGAAAATCGTCAAGCATTTAGACCTGTGTACATATATACGTTAGCGATTTCATACCACGGTGAACATAAATTAAATGCCTGCATTGCGTGAATTCCGTTCACAGCCGATCGACCTTCGATATTATAACGAAATTATCCAGTTTTATATGCGCTCGGCCATTGACTCATAACTTTCCGCTGAACTATGACACCGCTGATCAATTTTCTTTTTTAAAACATAATGCGCGCGGCGCTGTACAATTCATCCTGATTTATCGCGTAGGCATCCATAGCACACCTCTATATATGATCTGAAACTCACTCGCCTAAACCGCGCAGTATAAGATGCAGGTTTTACGGAGGCAAAAAACAATGTTTTCGAAACAAATTATATTGCACACGAGTATTGCACATATACGAACTAATCGTAAAAACTTTTTTACCACGCCACTGACGCGCGAGATACAGTGATGAAAGCCCGGCGAGGTTGACCTCGAAATCAATCTTTGTCTACGATATTTTCAGCGATTTATAAAAAGAGATTAATGATATAATTAGCCTGCGTTAATTGGCGACGCGCTGGCGCATTAATTAAGCGTATCGTGCGATTTTAATTTTGCAATAATTGAACCCGATGCTGTTCCATTTTGTAATTCGATTGTTCGACACGTCGTAAAAGTCGAGGCCGACGATCATTATTTACATGTGAAGAGTTTCGCAAAAGGCCATTTGACTGCTGAGACGTCCAAAATGAAATTAACTTCGAAATTCCTTCAATTTCATAATTGTATTGCAATAAAGTATAAAATTCGGACAGTTGCAGGGCGTGAGAGGCCCAAGTACAAGCAGACCCAACAAGACAATTTTGGCATAATTGCCACAAACCGGTATACTTATTATATTCTGCACGAAGATTGACACGAGGGAAACAAGAGAGTGATATGCGCCACCTGTAACTTGGCTGATCGGAGATTGCCAGAAAGTTATGGAGCGATGCAAGGAAAGGCCAGTCCAAAACTGTTTTCTTCAGTATTCTAAACGGCTAATATTTTATATTGCCTTGTACTTATACTATCAGATTCTCGATGGAACATCGTCAGGCGGTGACAAAGCTTTCTTTCCTCACACCACTTCCTCATTCGTTTGTACTTTATTCCCTAGCGTCGATATTAACGATGACGACGTTTTTTTAAACAATCGCTCTATTCCTATTAGCAACATCCGCTGTGAAATCTCGGTGCGTGGATCCCGATCGTGCAAAGTAGCCGTTACGACTCTCAACAGATATTCTCTCTCCCCGAATCCACTATAACAGCCTCTCCTTTCGAATTCAATCGCGATCGGGCGCATCTCGTCGAAAAACACGCCGTACACAATGGCTCTCCCCCGTTTTCCCAAGTATACACAAATCGCGAACGGAAATCCCATTTTCGCGGGGATTACTCCGCCGACGGACCGGCTCATTTGTTTCTGTTTGAACTTTCTAATGACGTGCGCGATTAAACGCGCGAGGAAATTCGCTCGCGCCGCGTGTACTTATACTTATGCAGCGGCGGAAAAAATATGCAGTTCGGCTTTACGCGCAGTGTCGCAATGTCTATAAGAGCCGTTATGTACTCGGGTGCGTTTTAGACGACGCGGAACGACGGCGTATATGCTCTTCCGAACGAGAATATGATGCTTCTTCACCTATTTCGGTACAGAGGAGGAGTTCGGCTTTTTATGGACCTTTTTTCTGCGTTTCCAGGTAAGTGGCCTGATTTTTTTGGCTTTTATGATCAAGGCGTCTGGATTCGCGAAGAGAAACTTTTACTTATTTCGTTTTGGAAAACATCGATTATGCCTCATTAGAATCAATTTATTGCTCGGATACACAGTGGAAATTTGCGTTTAACCTTTTTTACATACACGATAATTGGCTAGCGGATGCAACGTTGTATAAGTAATTACTAGTTATTTCATATGCGAAAATTGCAGCTCAGGATCTAATTGTGAATATCCCGCTGGAAAAGTTCGATTGTGAAACAAACTCTACAAGTCACGTGTTATCAATCTTTAATTAAATATAGAGTGTATATTATGCAAACGTTTTTTTTTTACAAAAAAATATCTTACGTGCGTCTCATAGCTTCGCCGCGTAAATCACCGGACTAAAAAATGAATTATGGATCAATAAATATAGGCATAATAAAAATTGAGGCGACAAAAATTAAATTACCCACAGGTGATACGGAATTAACTAATTATATCCAAGCTACCCTGGTAGAAATGAGTCTAAGAACAGGCTAGTAACTTGCCAGTTCTTAGGATTAAACCTAGTTACTACCTAACAAATGGCCAGTTCTTAGGGTCATTTCTACCAGGGTACATTTGCACATAATAACATTTTTGCTTTTGCGGAGCTCTATAATTTCCTGCCTTTTATATCAATGTTTATATCGATCGAGGTTTAAAAGTCCGCGCCTTAAAAGTCTGCTTACCTCAATTTAAAATGCGGTATCACATGGAGCCTGTATGGAGATTTTCTCAACATCTCTTTTCCATTCATAAACGACGACTTTCAGGTGACTTTCCCCATATACTGCGCGCGAAGACACTAATTAATGGCTGAATTTATCAAAAAGACTCGACGCGCAACCTTCGCTGTAACAAGTGACTTTTCCGATAATCCTCTCGTTATGAAATGGTCATTACGAGATAGAGAATCGCTCATACGTTTAATGAAAAATTCACATTTATTCAATTACCCTCTTTAACAAGTCATCAATCGTGAATGCACAACAAATTCTGTTTAAAATCTATGTATACATTCTTCAAAAACACGCAGTCAATACTAAAAAAACAATAACAGCAATAAACCAAAGGTAAATCAACAATGCAACCGAAAAAAAATGTTCACGCCTCGTAGAGCCATTATGGCGAGCCGTGCCAAAGAAAATAAAGCCGCAACCGCAGAAGAAACTCTTCCCGATGCTGGCGCACAAGCATCTCCTTCAGAAGCCCGCGAGCTCTTACGAGCTCGCGCATGAAAGTAAAGCGGCGAGCGCGCTAGAAAGTGCATTCAGAAAATGCACCTCGCCGCCTACTTAGGCCGCGCGTATACGTGCGTGTATATCGAGCGATCGCGAATTGAGTTCCCGGTTGACGGTTTCTCGTTTCTCTCTCTTTCTATCTCTCTTCGCGTTTTTCAATCTCTACTATGTATATATGCATGCCTAAATGACGCGAACGTGACGGAAATACGCTATCGCTCGCGGGAGGCAATGTTGTGACCGTGAACTTGCTGCTCTGTGGCTGTCATTGAGGACTTTTTTCTCTCGTGTGCCGCGCGGATTAATTGATCACTGTTATTATTTTAAATTGCTGCGCTATATACTGACGCTGTGCGAACGGGAGTCGGTTTCGCAGACGAAACAATGTTTGCGCTCGCTGAGTGGATTGAAGCGTATTTACTTTGGCGGTACGACGTTACGTGTATTTAATCTGCAATATCGCTGTTAATAAGGACGATGCTTTTGTAATCTGGAATAATGAACCTGGCTGAGTCAGAGACGCAATTTTCAAAATTTGTTTGAATTTATCTGTGTGCTAGGATTACAATAGCCGCTCAGCAAACAAAAAGCCAATTACCAACATGCCAAAACATTGTTACACCAGCCGACTGCATCAGTTTTAAACTTCCTTGCGCATGCATAATGAGCCCCAGCAAAAATATCAACTCGGCCGTTCGCATGATAATTTTTTTTCTTTTGCTCTCCCATCAACCTCGTTATTATGCACTTCAAGTAAGTCCTAAGTATTACAAAGCCGGAGTGCGCGCGCGCCGCAATTGTCTTATGTCACGAAGGAGTTTGAGGCTCTGCGCTGCAGCGGATTAGCAAGTGCACACTCCCCTTGAAACACATATTTTTCCCTCTCGCTTCTTTTCGCGCGCGACTAGCTCAGCTCGAAATCGTACGTGCGGATTGTGTCTCGAATGACGAGAGATTCGATCGATCGTTTGCGTTCTATTTCGATCTGTTTCTTTGGTTTTTTTTTCTTGCTACTGGTAAATAGTTGACTGCGCCTATTGTGCCATGCAGGGTTTTCTCACACGTGACCGTTTTGTTCTCGTATAAGAGTGAGTGCTTTATTTTCCGTAACTATAAATCAAGGTTTAATTGTGTATCTATTAATAAACGTTGTCGCGAAATATGACAAAATGTACTAGTTCTTTGTTAAGAAATTATTTAGCTAAATTATAGGTAAGTTTATTTTTTTTATTTTAGATTGTTTTTCTCTCAATCAAAATGTTTTCCATGCCAAGTACTTCTGACTAAAAAGTAAAGAATATCCTCATGAAAAATTCCTTTCATGAATATAAATACGAAATTTTAACACATCTTTCCTCAAAAAAGTCCTTTTCAGAAATCTAAATCGCGTCACCGACAGGAGCATTAATTAACATTTTTCGATCTGTCTCCTTGATTGCGAGTTGCAGAAGCGAGCCATGTCCCTGAACGGATAAGCGCCCGCAATTTCTCGTCGCTATGATTATATGCAAAAGCCCAAAATCATCAAACACAAACTCACACGTCCGAGCGTTTGACGACAGCTTTCGTGTGCATTTTCGCAACCCGCGCGAGAAGAATTGAAAGTCAGTTTATCCATCCGTTGCGGAATTGTATACGTATATACATAACTCCGACGTGCAAAAAGCCGTCTCTAAAATACAGCCGCAGGAATTTGACGGACCGCATAACTCATTGCGAGCTTGGAGAAATCGCTGCGTAGGTATAGGCATTTAATACAAAAATTTCGGGTGCGTTTTCGTTCGGATGTTCGTCAAGAGAGAACATCGAGTCTTTCTCTCGCGTCTCTGAATTGAAATCTGGGTTAGATTGAAATGCATGGAAATGCGCAGTGATCTCACGGGGAACTACGCGCAATTGATTGCCTCGGGACGTGCTCGTATATGTTATATATTCAAACTCGAGATCGGCATTTCTGTGTGTCTGAGCGCAGCTAATCTAAATCACCTCTAAATGCTCCGACCTACGACTTATTATCGTTATCCGATGCTTCACTAGTTTATTAGAAATCTCAAATATAAAACTACCCGAAGATAAATTCGTCACATCCCACGAACAATAATTACCTGTAAGCTCGCAATTACATACGCAGTAATATATAAAAGGCTGCACAGAATTACATTACAAGCGTGGCTTCATTCAGATTTCCACGTGCTAACGCCATTCCTCGCGGCTTTTTTTCCTCTACAGCTTCAGGCGATAGACCGTATACACTCATCGTGTGTTTACCTGCAGTCCAAGTGTCGCAATTCTGTAGGCGAGTCTTTTGCCAAAGCTTGATAGATCGCTGGGTACGAAATTATACACAGAGCCGCGCATGACTATGATCGAGCTATACGCGCGAAGCGAGAATCCTCATTTTTTTATTAATTGGCTGTTTGGAGAGTAACGAGTACATGTAGTCGAGGCGTTCGATACAGCGTGTGACTACGAGACCGGTGGGTTTTCTTGCGTCGGATTGAATTTGCGTAATTTTTCGAGTCCGATTAACTTCTAATAATTATAACACCTGATATAACTTGTGGATTAATTTTAAGACTTGCGTCTTCGTTTAGATAATAGCACAGCGTACACCCGATTACACCGTCACCACTATATTATAAACAAAAACGATGCCATGCAATGTGTTAGTCTTCAACAACGACAATTCGAGCCCCTTTAACAAAAAAAAAAAATTAAATACACTCCAAATAAACATCACAGAAAAGCTATAATAGAAAATCGCGTCCAGCACCACAAAGAGCATAGAAAATCGGCGAGACTTACATGTCAGCTCGTTTTCAACGCTCTCCAGCCTGACATTTTCGTCGTAAGTTAATCTGGAGGGGCTCGGATTGTCGCGCTGTTGCAGCAACGGCGGCTGCTTAATCGTATCTAGCTGGCGCTTCTTCGCGTTTCTGATCGGCGGCGGGAAGTGCAGGAAATGGTTACTCGCTGATGCGGTGCAGTAGACGTGATAGGTGGTCGTGAAGATCAAGAGGAAGATCAAAACAAAACCAAAAGAGCCGGATTAGATGCATGATTCTTGTGCTTAAAATGCTATTTGATTTCTTATTACTTGTAATGGGAAGCAGTGAATTAACTGCAACAGTTCAAACAAATGCATCCAGATCCACTATAACTCAGCTATAATCTACATAAATTTAATACAAGATCGCGCTACATGTCTGTTTTGCATTTGTTCCGGATGAAGCATTCATGATCAAAGGAAACGTTCATCAAATACACCGACATTATAATCATGAATTGTGTACTTTGGGGGTAAAAATAGTGAACCGTAACAAACTGCTTGGCAAAATACGCTCCTGTTTTTTTTTTTGTTTTTTTGTTAACCTAACCAATAACTTGATAAATGTTACCAATTATTTTATTATACTTACCAAGTACTTGGTAAGGTTAACCAAAAAAATAGTTGGTGCGTATTTTCCCAAGCGGTTTGTTACTGTTACTAACCATTTTTTCCGTGTATAGATTCGCATTATTGATTAAGCAGAATGAGCATAGAAATGAGCCCGTCACAGCATACACTGCCTCCATAATATTATTTTATTGAAATCAGGGTGAAAGTTTTGCCAGCTACGGAAATCCGCACTCTCCGCGACTGTTTTCAATTTACAGTTCATTTTTTCCCCATTATAAATGATGTATATCTCATGAATCATACACGTTCACGATTTCTTCACTTGGCCCATTCGTGTGGGTGGACTCATGTATATTTGCATTGAATCATTAAATTTTCTATTAAATTTTTTCGATCCCTATACAAAAGTGTCGCGTCCTATAAGTGTGTCGCGGACAATAGAAACGAAAAATTAAAGCGAGTGTGCTCGGATCTACAGTCGAATTCGAAGCGGCTGAATATTTGATGAGGAACACGAACACATCGGCTCGATCGATTTGGGTCGGCTGAAAAATAACGATCGTGAGAAATGCAAAGTGAAATAGAGTGAAATGCGAAATGAACGTGCGCAGCAAAAGCGCGCGCGTACTATTCCAGCACTTTTTAATTGCAAGCATCAAAGCTAACAGTCATAATGATAGGATCTATGTTTTACTCGCTCGCGTTGACTTTTACGCATAGAATTCCAGCGTTTCGATGGCAAATCAACGGAAGATTTCCGGTAAGCTGCGATCAGAAAGGCGGGTCTATCCATAGGTAAATGTACAATATTTTTTCGGCGGGATTAACTTTCATTCCGGTTTATTTTCCAGATAGAAGCAGCGAATCGCGCTAATTGCAATAATCCCTCGGAGCAGTTCCATCGGCGAGTTTAATCGACAAAGTAACGTGGAACTTTGCATCATTATGAAAAGTTTTAATGAAAGGATAAATCACAGTTTCGTCAGTACAGTCAGCAAACCACAAAACTACTGCCGCATCTGTAATTTTTCTATGAACGTTACATCAGAAATATACAGAGAATCCATTTCAGTATACAAACACATAGAGATTATTTCGAAACTCGCAGCTTGGACGACTAGCGATTCACGCGCGCAACAGATGATTCATCCCGTCATTTCGAAATTCAATCAAATTTTCGTTCACAATAGGCGTCGCTCGCGGCAAATCACTGTTCGAATTTTCTCATTCAGATTAAAATCACTCGTCCCGTCGCGCGAGTCTCGGCGTGTAATCGGTAGTATATAGTATAGCTCAACCTGTTTTCAGCGACAGCATCAGGAAAGTCGTGTACTCCAAGCTTCGAATCGCTTCCAAATTAAGGTCACGAAAAATTCCTCCTCGATGTCCGGCAAGAATGTGTCGTTCATCTTACACATACATGCCTGATACACTAATGTAATGTATAAATACGAAGGATAATACTTCGATAAAAGTTTGCGCTTCTAGTTTGCTCGACCAAAAGTATCGGCTCGGATTGCAATAAATATATCTTTGAACAAATTGTGAAAGTGGGTCACCTTGCAGCGTTCGTTTAAATTATTCGCGCGAACCGAGAAAATTTGTCGCCCTGACTATTGCACCCGACAACCTTCCCTCGCGCGCGACCTTCTCCGCGCCTAAAAGTATAAATACGCGTCTCCGCGAGAAGAACGTACCGTTCAATCTTCCAGGCACGGCGTCGATGCTGGCAAGCGTCGCCAGGAGCAGCAGTGCCAGAAGCGCCTTGGTGAGCAGCAGCATGTTTCTTCCCTCGATCCGCAGTAGTGCACAACTGGCTTGGAAAACACTGAAGCACCACCGATCTCAGCACCACTTTCTCCCTCGGAACACCCTGTCCAAGGATTCGCAAAGCGACGAGACACTGGCCGAAGATCGACAGAGAGAGAGAGAGAGAGAGAGAGAGAGAGAGGAAAGAGAGATGGTCCTCGGTCGATCTCAGCCTATATACCGGTGTGTGTACCGAGCGCGCGCGCACCGATCGGAGGATCTCGCCAAACTTTCTCGCCGTTTCGAGGGAGATATACACCGTGTGCCACGACGGCCAGCGAGAGAATGTCCCAGGCGGCTTCTCGTGTTCGGCAGCAAGACTCGCCGGTTTTAAAAGACAGAGCACCAGCAGAGAAGGAGGTGCAGCATTTCTCTTTCACTCGCGCGCGGCAGCTGGAGCAGGAGGAGGGGGAGGAGAAGAACGCGGACCGACTGACCGCATATAGTGCACACGCGTATGTACACTTGTTGCGAGAGTCGGGGAGAGGCGGTATGATCACCTTGATAACTACGGGTGGGCGGCGAGTGCATCTGCGGTTCATACACTACTGTGTATTGAGTAGCAGAGAGAGATATTTTCGAGTGTTTTCCTTTTGTCTGAAATGATATGTGCGTCCGCGAGTGTAAACAATAATATTATTAGTGCAATTGATGAAACACCGTCAATCGACGTCATTGGGGAAAAAATTTCGGCGTTTGGTCAGTGCGGGTGCGTTTTTCTTGGCGTTTCGGGCGTAATTTTAATGCAAAAATATGGATTATCGAGAACTGGTTCCTTCCGAAGTCTATATAAAAATGTTGTTTTCATCTCTGGGCGATAAATAACTGGCGAGTATTTCGACCCCCTTTATTCTTTTGTACTTTTATGACGTCGCGCGATCCTTGCTTCTATTCACTTTGGTTTATATCTCGTATAATCACCCAAAGCTTTCAAGTTGTTTGTATGCGTAATGAATTTTTTCCCTCGAGAACATTCTTACGAAAATTCGTGGACCGCAGAAGTGCACGTGGATCGTGCTGTTCCTTGAAAGAGATTGACACAGGTATGATACGCGAAAGTTTAGAATAAAACGAAACTTTCTTCTCGTGTACTGAGCGCTAATGAATGAATCACTTACAGCCATATGTAATAAAGTTCAACATTTTTTCCCAGCTTTCTTCTAACGATCATTTTTGGCGATTGCATATATATATATATATATATATATATATATATATATATATACATATCTGTATACGGCGATGACTCCGACCTGTGGAATCTCAATGCAGTGCCCCGCTATCAATGACAGCAGAAATAATCAGTTCACCCAAGGAAAACTAATAGACCATAACAATAGAATGAACCTCCGACGCGTGTAAATAAACGACCAAGAGTGTGGCAACCTCTCCTAGATGCATATTATAAAAAGTTAAAAGTACTTCCTACATCACAGGAATTTTAAAAGATACAACAACGCATAATTTTCACGGCTATATGAGTCTCCACCCGATATACAGCGGCAAACAAACCGATAAATTGTTGGCGCCGATGCGGTGGTGCGCATATCGCGAGGTTTTTTCGCGCGCTGACGACGCGCTCTTGGCATTCGACTGAGCATTTTTCTCGATTGTTTTGTTTGGCTGCCAAACGCGAAAACTCGCGTCTGTCCAATCGATGGCGTTTCGGAATCCTCGACTGTTTTTGGTCAGGTTTTCTGACGTTCGATTGGAAATCAGATGCCTCTTTTTATATGCCTATTTATCACACCTCTGCGAGACAGAATTATCATTTGTCATTATTAAAATAATAAAACGATTGTCGATAGGTGAAAGCTTTCGCTTGGGCCATCCACAGCATGTAAAAACTAAATTACAGTCAGGACCTTCAATAATCATTTTCTCATTATCAAGGAAAAACAATTAAACGCAATTGAACCGCTAGCCAATTCGTTTGAAAGGAATTTCCAAATGATTTTTCAATTATTACCCAACGAGCAAAAAAGGGAGAGAATCCACCGCAACAACAAACAGAAATATTGTGTGCCGAGAGGGAAAATCCCTGAAATACCACGCATGTGGTACCTCAATACCCATCAAAATACCATTACGCTCACTCGCCTTTTCATCGCGAAAAGTCGACCTTCACACGGATGCGAGAATCGCTAATAATCCTCTTTGCCGGCGATGGCGAAAGTCACTGTAGGTTCGCCGTATAGATTTGTCCTAGCGTGAGCGCGGCGTGAATTCTGATGCGTGCTCTTTACGGCCGTTTACGTTTTTACCTCTGCAGCTCCGCGTGTACAATGCCGAAGAGCGCGGCTTGCGGCTTATTAGTGAACGCGTACATCGTTAAGAGCCAAGTGCGCATTTTTATGCTAATCTGTTCTGCACCCGTTTAATCTGTATATGCTGTACAAATCGTGACGTTCTGCTTGTACGGGTGCCTGAGAGTGTGGGGACAATTAATATTGATGGATTTTATTTGAAGTGGTGGCTTTTAGTTTCTGCGTGAAGATATACTATTGATAATTATATTAGCTGCGAGAGTGTACAAGATGAAGATATTTTTCAATAAATACTTAGTGTGTGGTTAGTTTATATCACGTTGATTAGTATCGCAATCGTATGAATGAATATATTAAGAAGCTATTTTGTTTTAATATATTAAATTTTTAATATGAACTTTTAAAAATTAGTTTATAAAACAAGATTATTAGTTTACTATTTACGTATATATATACAAGTGAAAGAGATCCGTTGTCAAGTATATACTGTATAATATATTGTGTAACTACATTTTAATCATGAGGCGCATTAATGATACAGATTTCGTGTTTTTAGTGAATTTTAGACAGTCTAATTTATTAAGATTAGTTATTAATATACAGGAACATTTTTTGTGAAAAATTGCATAATCATATGACGAATCGTTGTATAATACAATTTCAAATGAGAAATTTTGTATTTTGTACAAAAACATGTTTAACTCCCATAAAAATTGCATATGCTGAAAGACGTTTTCTGTAGAGTGAAATCGTGCACCAAAAAAAACTTTCTTAAAAATTACTTTTTAATAACATAACTAATATTTTCTGCTTTGGCGAATTTCACCAATTGCATATTGAAGATATATCATAAGTAGATACTCGAATTTTATGAAGTTCTTCAGCTCGAGATCATTGTATTATGTAACTGCAATTGCATTGCAAAAACGCATTCGTATATAATGTAATCCATTGAAAAAATATTTGCACCTACTAAAATTTGGAAAAAAAAAATGTAAATGTTGATAAAAAAGGAATCATCATCAGTTGAAACACCGTTCTCGTATCAACAGCCCAACGAGAAAATCATCTCGTGCGCGGTCCCAGTCGCCAAATCCAATGAATTGATTTTCCCTTTTCGCTTTCCATGTGCACAGCACACTCCTCGTAGTAGACCATTCGTCTGCTGCACATACCGCATCGAAAACCCCACTGTATGCTATAGATAGCGGAGAGCGCAAAAACAGTTGCGCATGTCCCATTGAACGCGAGCGCAAGCATAATATGCGAGTGTCGTTAAAGTGAAACGCCTGGAATTCGGGCTGCGTAAGATTTCCCGCTGGGAAAACGCTTTATTATTGTATTCGCGCTTCGACGAATGGTCGCATGTACGCAGCGTTCAATTGCCGCTCGATATACGCGCCAGTGCATAATACGCCCATACGCGAGAGCCCTGCACACCTGCGCGCGTCTGTCAGATGCAGACGCACTTGATGCATATGGGTGCAGGACGCGTATACGCGTGGAAGTTTCCTCGAGTCGTACGCTGGGAAATTTTGATACGAGCTCGTAGCGCGATGCTGCCGTGGAATTCGCCTTTCGAAATTATTTATTAATTCTTTCTTTCTCGTGTTTTGATGCAATATTATACGAACATATTTAATACAAGGTCGGCGACGACGCAAAGTAAAGGGGTTGAAAGTATGAAAACGAATGGAGTTTTGGTGAAAAAACGAAGGCCTACCGTCTAGTCCTCTAAAAAATGCAAAAATTATGTCTTCTTCGTTTTGATTACCATTGGATAAATCAATGCTAATTAAGAACCAATTTGGATATTCAAATGTGTGTACTTTCCATTTCTTTAGATAATGTAGCCTAATCCTTCGACGACTGATGATATTACAGCATCGAATGGCGCCTTTCAGCAAGTTACATTATAATGGCGTTCGGTTTGCGGTATTCCCCAAGACGTTTCAAATAGCAAAAAAAAAAAAAATACATTGCACAACAAGGGGCGAAAATGGACTTTTCCAAGCGAGGATTCGTGTCCGTCTCGGGCTCAAACATCATCCGAGTCTGGAAAAGCACATTCGCCCCTCGTTGTTCACCATGCTTTTTATAATAAGTGTATAAGGAAGACCATTTTTGCCCCCTCTGAAGTGGATCGAGAATCGAGTTTTTCGAGTCGTCCACTACGGTGTGCGTGTATGGATGCACACACACACACACACATATATATATATATATATATATATATATATGCATCATGAACATAAACATGTATGCACATATTTAAAATCAATTATTTTGAATTACAATTAATATGTGTGTGTTAATATTTTTTTAATAAAGCTTTTTAAATGTAGTAAATCAAAATTATAATAAACTGAAATTTTTGAAAAATTTTGGAAAATTTTAATATTTTGGAAATTGTTTCAACAGTTTTTAACGATTTAAAGCTTTAGTAAGGAGATGAACAAAAAAAATGAATCGAGCGGACCGAAAATGGTCGTTTTCGCTTTTTCGGTCCGCTCGATTTCCGATTCTCCGATTATTGTAGGCTTGTTCTACCTATATATAGGAGGCGAAAATGGATTAATTGATATATGTATTGTGATCAGGGACTCTCGCTCTACTTTTTGTGGGTGACTCCCAGTTTATAGGTGCCAAAAATGGTCTTTTTTATGCACGTGTTATAAAAAACATCTTTAATCGACGTCGTGCTACTTTGTTTATATATTCCTAACTCATCGCAAGCGCAAATTTCGAGGATATCACATTGCAGACTAATTATTAGACCTCCTAATTTTCCCGCTAAATTAGCTTTCTGAAATTTACCGGTACAGTATAGTCCAAGCCAATAATCGAAAATCCTATGAGTGATTCGGTAAGCAACAAATCAACAACACATCGCGTTTCGCCACAGAGTAGAGGTAGTGCATAACAGCACAAACACGCGTATACGCATTCTCCTTCGATCGACTAATTTCCTGCGAATTACGTGTAAGTAGTGTATATAGGTACTCCGCGGTTTGGAGCGACTCGAGTTGATTTCGTAAAAGGACGGCACTTTCCACCCTGTGAACAGCCGCGTGGAAAATCATTTCTCACTACGGCAGGCTTTTCGTGTTTGGTCTTTTTTCGCGGAATGTGTGCGTTTTACGCCGTTTCGCCATTCTTTCCGAGTCGGCGATGTGGCAAATTTGCTGGTAACGAACGGATGTGTATTCTTAATTGCGTAAAGTATATCGACTGCGGAAGCTGACGATTTCGGAGTTTTCTTTGTTGATGCAAGAGATTTTGGAAAAACGATAGGAAAACGTAATGGATAGACCAATAACTTCGTTTACCTGACGAAGGAAAAGAATGTATTATTTGGAACCTGGCGAATCGTTTTAACGAGACACATCCACGGTTTTTAAATCATCTGATTAAATTTTTTTGCAGATATATATATAATCAAGGTAAAATTCCAAATATTTGTCTCCAAACCTTGATTAAAAATTGTATAAATCGAAATTTTTATCAGAGTGCTAATCGAAACACCTAAATTGATGAGCACTATAAATAAAGCTCTGCGAATTAAAAAAAAATAGATTACGACCGTGGGACCTTACCAGGAAGGTCCTAAAACGTTCACGAGGTCGTCGGTTACTTTCATTTATATACGCGTACGCATTTAAGCCAAGATTTAGTTGAATTCTTATTTTTTCAAAAGAGGACTCTAGTCCATCCGGTGCTGATCGATAAATATCTAAAGCATCTAATAATGAGAATGCGATGGTCTTGAAAAGCTGATACGATATTCGTAGCAGGAAGCAAATTTTTACGTACGCTTCTAACGACCGAAACGCATCAAAATTTATGGTGATCGTGGAGAAATATTATCTTAGGAGGCTCAAGGACGATCTACAGCTTCTCTGCCGCATAATCATAATGACCAAAATTATTTAATCATCTTCTGTCGCAATCTATATGTAAATATATTGGTATCATCCGAGAACGACTTTTGGTGATTCTGAAAACGCGTTTATAAAGCGATCATAAGGTAAAATTTGTTACTTTATTAAAGTTGGAGACGCAGTATAACTTTCAAACAATTATAATAAAAGATATTTAAATTAAAGGTATCAATCTAAAATAATTATCGCCATATATAACCATACGATATTTATAGCTTCGATATATGAGATTTGATCGGTTTTGCAATTAATGATTCTGTTGACGACGAAAGGCGATCTGATCTTTATCTCGTACTTTGTTGAGAATAAAGTTGCAGGTTTAAAAACTTGATCACAATTAAAATGAATGTATAGCACTGTGTGGCTATAATCCGCTGTCAAATCACGAATAGGCGAGACTTGCGGATTTTAGCAGTCTGTGCTATAAAATTTTATATTATAGCACAGCACACACCTCGCTCCGCTCGGATGCTAACTGCGCCGTGTAAAAAAGAACCATTTAAGTCACACGTATTGTAATGTACTATTTGTACCTGCACATCAATAACCAAATTATGATAACTTGCTTCATTCGATTTTATTTTGCCTTTCTATGAACTAATGAATCTACTAATTTTGTACTCATACGCGTTTATCAAATAGAAAGTCACAATGAATTTGATGCTTCGCACAACGAATCACAAATTATATACAGTCATAATGAAACGCCTCATTAATATTGTCTCTAAATCAATAACTTTTTAAAATCAGCTCTGCGTAGCATCCAGATTGGGATTTTATTTTGTTCACTAATACTGTTGCAGTAGTCATTGAAAATTTGAAGATAAAATAAGAACGTTTTCGAGGAAATGCACAACAAATCAATAAGGATTACGCGACCCTCAACAGGATAAGAATACAAAATGAATATAAACCAGGCGTAATTTAGAGCGCCGATCTACCATCAAAGTACCCGAAGATCGTAGTTGATGAGGTGCGTCGAGATTAGTAATTTTCCCTCTCGCCGCATACTATATACGCTTCCTTTGTTCTTACGTCCGCAATCAATCCCAGATAGCATCTCTCCGGAGTTGCCAAAAACCTCTTAAATTTCTCTCCATCATAGCCTCCTAAAAAAGCAATCGTTTTCTAGTGAGCAAAAAAATCTCCAATCAAAGCCTCTTCATTAGGTCTGTGAAGAGTATATACCAAGATATACAAATACATCCACACCAGTAGCCTCATCGCATCGCCATCGCAGTAGGCTAATAGCTTGTCTTCTCATCATCGATTTGTGCTTTCACCGAAATAAAGTCCCGGCGGCGATTAGAATACCCGCGCCGATCGACCGAGTGAACGTCCGATCGCCAACTCGAAACCTTGAGCAGCTGCGACAAGGTCGTTGGGCCGGTTGCAACCGTTTAATTCACTTTGTACTTTTTCGCAGCTGAGATGTACCGATTGCAGCTTCGCCGCAGATTTCGTCCTTTGTCCTGTTGCGAACGCGATCATATACAAACGTACACACACACACACACACCGCCGGAGGATACATTTTACGCGCGCCTGCGACGAGTTTTTCGAGTGTCGTCTTGTAGGGGGAGAGCTGTGTTAATTTGTTTTGTTTGGCTTGCAATTTGCGACGATTTAATGCTACTCTGCGGTGAGGATCGAGACTTTTTCAAGGGGAAAAAACAATCAATTATCCTTACATTGCTTTATGATTTTGTTTTTCCGTGTCCTCAAGCGATTTCGTACGAGCAATGCGTTATTTTTCATCTCCGCTGTTTCTTTTCATCGAAAATTCATTTAAAATGATAGAACTGTTATCAATATAAAACGTCGTCATCATAAAATTAACAAATATTATTTCGAACGCATATATTACGATAAAAGAACAGGAAAGATTCACATGGCAATTCTTGTGAAATTTTTATAGACCGTAAAATCACCTAAAAATACAAATGCTTACCCAATGATACCTTCAGCCAAGCCACATTCCCGAGACGAGCGGTAAAAACCAATCCGCAGGGCAAAAACGCGCCTACGGAAATTTCAATCTCGCGCGTGCGCGCTCTTTATTCGTCGTGCGGCGAAGACGACGCGCGCGTTCTTGCGAGCACCAGACACATTCAAAACTTTCGTTTGATTGACGCTGTTGGGTGTTTTTTCTGGACTATTCGAACGATTCCGCTGACGCGCCTGGCGAAACGCGTCGTCTTCTCGATTTGTTGTAATTATCGATCGAGGATCTAATGGATTATGTATCTTTTACTTTTGCCGAGTTTTACGTTGCTCAATTGTATACAGTGAAAAAAAACTCAAAATTTGGCAATGAAGACGTTCCTGTTGACTAATTTTTTAAATTTATTGTACAAAAAACAAGTGGCGCCAACTCGGATAAATCATCCTGTAATCAGGTCACTACCACGCGGATTCCGTATCCAATGTTTAGTAATCGAGGACACCTGGCAAACGATATCTTCGTATATGTACATGTCGGTTTTTCATCTAAATCATCACGCGCAAGCTCGCTGCGCGATGTAACTTACGAAACTAGCTCGATCGCGCGTCTAAAAATGAAAACAAACAACGGCAAAAAAGGATCGCACTCCAAGATAAAGACCAGAGAAACCTGAAGAAAGCCTCTCGTAATGGCGCGAGAAACCAGCTCTAATGCCAATCAATATACAGATACGCAGAGGCGCAAGTAGCTAGTGGTCGGGCGCAGCTTATAGTAGTAAGTCAGTATCCTAGCTCTTGCGACACTCAACTGCGGAATCTTGCGACTTTCATTTTCTCTCGCGAGGATGGCGTGCGTGCGCTGCACACTGTACTCCACGCTCGACAAATAGATGCGTGTACGCGTCTGTGCTAATTCAGGGTCTAGACCCATTTCTGGAGATGTGAGCTTCTGATGTGGAGCAGTGCTTAGTCCCCGAGCGACGATACTTCTCGTGTTTTTTTTTTTTTTTGCTTTGAGTTCTCCTTTGGTGAGCTGATTTATTATCGGAATGCGACGCAAGTTCGGCCGCTTTTTGCGAGAGTACTTGTTCTTCTTTCCTGGAGAGTTGATATGTTGCTGATCCTGATGGTGCTGGTCATGTCGTCGTTGTTGTCGTCGTTGATCTCGTTTCTTCACGGGCGTTTTGAAATTTTGGTGGAGAGTGGCGCTGTTGCGCGATTTTCCGCGAACTTATATCTAGGGTGGTAAAGTTTTTTTTAACTTGCTATTAGCCATAAAATATACAAAGTATGTACGTGGAATTAGATTCGAGTCATTTATCGAGCCGCAATTATTGAATGCATTTTTTTAGTTTTTGTAGAGCAGGGAGAAGGAAAAATATATTATGTAAATGATAACAAAGAATCTTACGACCATTTATCTTTTATTCGCCGATCGTGTCTAAAAGTCTAGAATACAAATACAGAATTGTATATTCGCAGTATGTAATAATAATGTTTTTTTTTCTTACGAAAAGTACCATGTCGAAACGTACAATAAAGTTGCGGTTCTGCTCTATTCAATTACTTTTAAATCTTTTCTCTCGTACATTTTCAATTTGTTTCTTAAATTCGTTTAATTGCCGTAATTTTATTTCATTATGGGCAATTAAACAATACATTCACTTTTATATTTTGATACTGTAACATTTTTATCTAAGCATAATATGAAAGCATGTTTTCCTTATGAATTAAGTGTAATTATGTCTGTGTATGTTTGGTTTTGTCCACGTGTATGAAGTTACCAGGACAATTAGATCAATAATCAATACTTAATCGATAAATTGATAAGGTAAATATTCTTTCCTTATTATAGCTTACTTACAATTAAAATGAATAGTCTATTGTGTAAGTGTATATGTTTTGATGCATTTTACTACAATAACACGCAGTTCTTCAAACCCTCATGATCAGGAAAATGACGTGTGTGGCAATTTTATTTCACGTTAACAGCGACTACCAAGGTTTTATGCTTTTTTACATTACCAAACCCTAAACTTAATGAGCATTGCTCTTAGAGTTCTATAAATTTTCATTTCACTTTGATAATCGCCGTTGGAATGAGAGTTTGAAACAACTTTGTACAACCGTGTAAATCTCTTAAGATTGTCCTTTCATTAAATCAAACATTATGCAAATGTTCTTATATATTTTGCTTTAATTCTGTATGCGTTACAGATGAAGTCCCTATATTTTCTTATTACAAACAAAAATTTAAAATAAGTCACCAACTATATAAAAAGAATAATAAAAAATAACTTTAAAATTGCATACTTATCACGAAATCTTGCGATTGACGCGCAAGTTAAATGCCTTAAATTCAATATAATATTTTTTATACACTGAGATTATATAACATCGATGAAAGAAAACGAGTTACATGCTCTTCAGATTTGGATTTCGATGGTTTAAATTTTTGTTGCGAGTCCAGATGAACGATTCTAAATACTTTAATGAGACCTTTTTGTTACTTATAATATGTCGTTCGAGAAGTTTATTGAACTTTCCACAAAAATGACTCAAACCATGCATTTAACAAAGTCTATAAGTTATCTACAGATTACAATCATACGAAAGAAATCGTAAAAGCGCAACTTGTACAATATAGTAGCGCGATAATTACATCTAATAAAATACTTTTGTCTTAATTACTTTCCTTTTCTTTTACGATTTATTCATCTGACACAGTCGAATTAGATCATTTTTGCAAATACTAATGAATCCCTCTTTGTAAAAGTATAAAACAACAAAAAGTGTCAGCTTTAAAGTATTTTGCGTTTGTTTCTCCCGCGAACGCAAACACCGCCGAGCGCGAGAATACTCTCGGCGAACATTGTAGCTCTCGCGAGATGTAAAAAAATTCGTTGCGTTCGAAAACGCACCGCATTTACTTACACACGAAACAAACCATTCCCTGTATAATTACTCTGTTTTGCTTTGACGAAAGGACATTGTCTAAAGGTCCGTGTCGTACCAGGCCGCCGCGACCGAGCTGTCCTGAGGCGGCGCAGGCAGTTCCTCCAGATGATCAAAACTGAGGTCGCCCTCGTGCGCCACGTCCATCGTGTCCATGGCGCCGTAAGTCGAGCCGCCGCCTATTTCCAGTCCTTGCATGGAATCTACTGGTATCTGGTCATAACCTATGAGAAACGAGAAAAAAGGAAATAGAATTAGTTTTGATGTAGAAAGCAGGACATCTTTTGCTTTATCAGTCTTCTCTATCTCTCTGCAATGACAGATAGACGTATACGAAATGTGTGGATACAATATAAATATTTTGTTTTTTTTTTTTTTTTTTTTTTTTTTTGTTAATTCTTCGCATATCGATTATCTACAGTCTACAGAATTTTTCTCTATAAATTTTATTCAAATATGTAGAAACAAATTTTTTGAATTGTCTCTATAAGATCAGAGAAAAATTCTAAACGATTATCTACACATAAGTAATAATTTACTATTCAGTTGAACACATATAAAAACATAAAATTATCGTAATAATTGTATGGAAAATAATAAAATCTGGTAATTGTGATTAATACTCAAAGTAAAATAATGAAATTAAACATTTATAAATAAAAACAAGGTGAATGTGAGCAAATCTGGGTGATCATTCGTCATGCGATTTGTGTGTAACAAATTTCACAGCAGGACATATTAATGCAACATTAACATACGGACAACATCAATAGCAAGCAGATAAATACGGGTAAGTTTTAGTGTTTAAACTGAGGAGTTTTATTTCACCTATGATGTTATACTGCAAAATATTGTCGATAGCCTTTTACTTATAGTTTAGTCCATGGGTTAGGCTGTTAAAATAATAAAGCGATTTAAGTCCCTTAATAGATTTTCATATCGCAACAGCTTCAAACGACTGAACTATATTAGACCATTGCATAATTTGCAATGTTCATCTAGTAAATGCGCTTTTCGTAGATGAAGTAATTTTGTGGTGCAGATTTAATATTTTCGTAGGCAATGATAAGTTTTAGTAATTTGCTACAATTCATTTCAATGCTGTTATTTCATGAACAAGATATAAATAAACAAGTATTTATTGAGCATAGATATTCATTGAATATTAGTATAAATATAATAAATCTCATTCATATGCAGTCTTCAAACAATCACTTATATTATTATTATTTAATTCAAAATTATTGTAAATCAGTATTAGAGAATTCGGTAGGGTGATTCGTGAAAATATTCCTCTACACCCATTAATTGCCAATCGATAGAATTTACTGCATGCAAATTTGCTATCAAACACAAGGTTTAACAAAAATATTGACATTTTACTTCATTTTGTGTTCGATAGTACAAGATGTGCATACAGTAAAACCGGATGAATTAAGAAAAAATAAGATGATGCCCCTTTATAAAAATAAAAAAAGAAAAAAAAAGATAATCATTTACCTTGTGGTTGATAAATACGGCCTCCATGGCTGCTGTGTATACTAGGAGGTCCTTGTCCATACATACCGTCATAAGCCTGATCCGGGCCGAGCATGTCCTGAGGATTGTATGATAGGTCAACACAAAATTTCAAAAGAAAAAGAGCAGTAGTTGGGCTTACTATTAAGTTAGCCGTGTGCCTTAAATCCTCGATTCACGGCTTGGGGATTCTTACTTTTTTAATATAAATAATAATGATTCAAATAATAAGTACGACTTTCAGGTATACATAACTTGCTTTTAAAAAATTAAAATTCAATATGTATTTTTCTGCAAACACTTTTTAACTATAACAGTCTGAAATTAATTCATCTATGATAAGGGGGACTATATAAAAAAAATTGTACATACGAATATAATAAAAACATAGGCTGTTAAAATAATAATAAATTTCTACAGAAAACTATTAACATCAATATTGATACCTGATATTTCCAGTGTAGAGATAAATATAAACTCAAAAACATTCCCATGCAGATCGGATATATAATATATAATATATGATTGTAAATTCAATGGTACGTGATAGATTTATACTATATTTTGACAAAGGTTAACTAGCTCGTGTGAGAACAAATTAAACTAAATTCTATGATAATTTTATGCACTGTGTTAACAGCACAAATGAATCAACCATGATTTTTTCTACGCGATTTTATTGAACACTCATATGGAAAGCATAAACATTGAAGCTATAGTAATAAGCAGATAATAACTTGCCATATTTTATAAATTCATGCTATTTTCATAATTTATGACTGTTTTAGATGAATTAAAAATAGAAAAAATAATAATTTATAATTAATTATGAACTCTTTTTTTCTTCGTAGATAAAATATAATTTCTTCAGGATCTTATCGTTGAAGAAGAAAGAATTTATCAACGTTTGAATTGTACTCTTAGAAAGCAATTCTGATGTCCTTTTTTCAATAAAAAAAAAAAAAAATACTTTTCCCATCTCTGCTAACTCTATTTATATTCGCATTCTCCCTACATACCTGTAGATCCGGACCAATGTTGAAATCTGCACTGCTCCACAGATTGGTGTCCTCGCGTAGTAGCGAATTCGTAAGCTCGACTGACAGGCGTTTCTTGTAATCCTGCGGCTTGTCGTCGCTCATGCGGAAGAGGACCGCTGCGGCATATGTAGCCACACCCTCGTTGCGCGAGTGCAGAAGCTCAGTGAGTGGCGCTGTTGCACCCTCTTGCTCGATCATCTCAGCGCCCTCCTTGTCGGCTGCCAATTCACAAAGTACGCCTGCTGCCACACGCTGGATGTTCTCAATCTCGTTGAACAACAGCTGAGAAAAACGATTTTTTTATTATTATTAATATATTATCATGACTGGTAAAGAATGCTGAAGTGCATTCATTGATAGCTTCATATTATGAATAGGGCACGAGTGATTTTATAATGAATAATATAGACAATGCGATTCATACCTGTACAGAGATGGGAATGACATTCTGTTGTCGTATCAAGGCTCTATTGTGCGATTCTCTGGCAAGAATATGAAGTGCTCCAACAGTGCCTTCGACAATCTCTTCCATACGCACACCGTCCGCGTAAGCTCCTGGAGCTCCTTGACTTCCTGCGTTTGTAACCGAGGACCGTTGCTGTAAATGAAACATAGAATTATTCATTCAGATTTTATTTGAATTTATATTTTTTTCTTTGTATCTGCGTAAATTAAAACCATGCGTCTTTTAGAAAACTATTTTAATGATAACATTAATTTAATTACTAATAACAATACATACCCTCTGAGTGTCCTGGAAGGCTCTCACAAGAAGACGCACAAGATGATGAATAGCTCCGTGCTCGCGGAGTGGGCCATGATTAGCCGGGCACAGGGCCAGATTTCTGATAAGACCGATGACAGCCTTAACAAGAGGCCAGCGAGACGGCGGCTGTAAAAGCTTTACGATAACCTGGATACCATAGTTTAGACGTACAGAGTTCTGGGCCATCTCGGCCTCGACATGACGCGATGTCAAGTGACGCAGGGCACAAACTGCCGGCTCGGTGATCTCCTCGCGATCTCCAGCGTTCACAATCGTGCGCACAAGGGCATCCACTCCGCCGACCTGGCAAACCGTGACCTATAAAATAAGACAAATAGATGAATCCTAAAAATCAGTATTAAAATATTTCTAGCAATAATTTTGCAATGCTTTACTTGGAAAATACATAACACGCTCATATACATTCACTATATCAAATTTCTAACAAACCTTGTTACGCTGATTGTTGCAGGTCAAGTTGGACAGAATTCCAGCGGCGCAGGTGACGACATTGACGTCAGTTGAGGCTAGAACCTGCACGAGGCTTTGAAGTAGACCCTCGAGTCCGTCGACCTTAGTGCCAGCATCGGACAAATTTCTCAACGTCCACAAGCAGTTCTGCACAAGCCTTTGGCTTGCGTTACCTAGATGCATGGCCAAAGCCTGCATGCCGCCGGCCTCGACAATCGCTGGTTTGTTGCTCGAGCACACCGATAATACTGTGTAATATAAAGCGTTAAATTTAATGATATAATTTAAAATTTTTCTAAACTAAGTGCTCTTGTATCTCATGTCCGCTTTTATTCAATTGGCACAAGAATTTTGAAAAATCTAACAAACCTTTTAGCACTCGAGATGTAGTCCAGAGCAGCTTTTCGTAGTCGTACGATCTCATGATACGGACCAATTCTGCTGGACCCTGAGAGGCCAGGATAATCAGTTTGCTCTCCTGATTACCATAAGCAAGGATCTGCAGACAGTCGGTTACAATCGCCAAAAATTTGACGTTGTTTCGCTGCAACAGGATAACCATGCGCTGCAGACCACCGGCCAAGCGGACCGCCATCTTTGAACCGTCCTGGTGGAGGAGCAAGTTGTGCAGAGTGGTGATGGCATAGAAGAGGACCGACTCGATGTTGGAGCTTAGCAGTTTAACAAGAGCAGGAATTCCGCCGCTCTTGAAGATTGCCAAGAGACCTTGTCTGTGGAATTAAAGTAAAGTATTCAATAAAAAATGTTCAATGAAAAAAATTATCTACTATATGCAAGATTTTATTTAACGCCCTGACATGTATGATCTCATAATTGAAATGCGGGTATGACTATAACCGTTCAAGTTACTATGCTCTATAAATTACGAAAGATTTTCCGAGTGATCTGAGCTATCTTCCGAATATATTTTTACAATTTACAAAAATAAACTTGAATTAATGTCTTACCTATGGTGTGATAAATTGTGCAGGGTACCGACGGCAGCCTTTGTGGACTCGAGATCCTCACTGTTAGAAATGGCCCTGACCAAGGCCTCGACCATCTGGGAGCTGTTCATAATAGCATGACGCGAGGCCTCCTTCTTCGAGAGCTGGTGCACGACCATCGCAGCCTGGGATACAACCACCTGATCCTCATCATTGAGCAACTTGATGAGCTCGGGAATGGCACGAGTGGCCAGATCAGCGTCGTCCTGGTAGTTGATCAGGTTGACGACGGCATGCTTGAGCATCTGGCTGGGCTCACTGAGCCGTTGCACGGCAGTCGGCTGAGCCGGGTCGAACTGCGTTGATGGGATCTCGATGCCCTCCTCCAAGGTCTCCGGGAACATCGCCGCGCGCACACGTTGGGAACGCGTATGGCTCAGTTGCTGGTTCATCTCTGTGGATGATCGTGAAATTTCTTGTGAAAATCGTGAAAATCCATTAACAATGGCGTGCAAATGTTTATTTTTATAAACTATAAAAATGGTTTGCATTTGAATATAAGAATGTCATTTTCAACTAAAGCTCCTCAAAAGCAAGAATCAAGGTGCCATTATTAGCGAGGTTACTACTTTGAAAATTCAAAGCATCCAAAGCGGATTTAACCAAATGAAAATTCGTAATAAAATGAAATCGATGAGACTTACCGTCAACTTGATCCTGAGTGAAGCCTTGAGCAAAGCCCTGGTCGAGGTCAAACATAAGCTGGTCACCCTCGATCTCCTCGTCCTCCTTACCGGAGAGCGACGGGGCCTGGGTGGCGGCACCCGAGTGGATACCGGAGTCACCCATGTAGCTATTCTGCTGCCACATGAGCGTCTGCTCCTTGATGGAGCACATCGGCAAGTCCTGCGGACCCTGCTGATAGTTGCCGTGAGACACTGCAATAAATTTCACATGTTTTAAACGCGACACAATTTACGAGCTCGATCAGTTTTCAATCGAAATGATTATAAAACAAATGTATTAAACTCTCGCATTACTGATAGATTTCAATATGAATGTAATCTTGTAGTTACTCACTCGGCCTATTTTGATTCGAAGACATTTGATAACTCATGGCTACGGCGTTTGGATCAATCCACACCTAGAACAGAAAAAAATCCGAGTCATTAATCGCATCTCGCAACTTCTCAACGAGAAGATTGAATGAAACAAGCAGAGCATTACTAAGAAGCTACGAGGATTACAGAAAACTAGAGAGATACCAATGGCTTTTTACCTCCAATTCCAATTTATCTTTTATCTACAGAGGAAGCGATATAGAAATAATGAAGCCACATGTACGTACGCGAGCTCCGATTGCGAACGTCACTGCATGCGTATAATATGCGCTTCGGCAGTGTATTCAATGAACAGCGCTTTGGCGCGTGCGTACTATAATGCGATTCATTCGCTACGGATTTTGCCGAGACGTGGAAAGTCGAGAAATTTTTCACTCTGTACAAGCCATAATGAACCGATCGATCACGTTGAAAGCCCGTAGCTATATAGCTAGGGGTATGTACATAGATCAGAGAACACAATCGCATAACTATACGCTGCAGGTACCGGGACGAATTTTCTCAAAGCAGAAACTGCATCCGAAGGCAAAGAGCGCACAAACACGAAATTCGCGCAGGTATACGAACGTGTACACACATAGGTAGTATACATATATGTATAAGAGAGTACAGGTAGAGAGCGAGGCGTGCGGACCGACAAAGACCGCAAAGGCGCGTGGAGAGGTGGTGGTGGTAGCGCTAGTAGGTAGGAACACCCTCGTCAGAGGCGCCGACATTTTTATGCGCCAAAGAGCCGCATTTCTAAAGTGCGCGGCTTGCTGGCTGCGTAGGTAGGGGGCATCATTGTGAAAGAGCGAGAGCGAGAGAGAGAGAGAGAGAGAGAGAAATAGAGCACGGAACGACGGCGGGGGATGATGCTTTGAGAGATGCGAGGGAGAGATGCGTGTAGTAGTCGAGCTACACAGACGAGAATTTTTTTAAGGGGGGTTTTACGCATTGATGTACATGTATATATAGCTTTGCTCGGCTGGATTTGTAATTGGACTGGCGCGGTGTATATATGGGGGAGGAGAGTTTGATTGAAGTCGTTGCACTTTGGTGTGAAAAGACGGAGTTTTTAGCGTAAGAGCAGTGCGCCGAGATTTGCGATCCGTCGACGCGATAGGCAGAGGATATTATATATCGTTGCGCTGCATTTGGAAGGCGACGCATTTGCCCTTGTCTCTTAATTGGACGCGAGAATAAGTTCAAAGCAGCTGCAAAACAAGCTCGCGGTATATAACGCTTCTTATTTTTGTAGATGGAACGTCGAGTACAGCATCCGAAATACGAAACTACCCCGTTGTCCTTTTAATCGTGCAAATTAATCTCATTAAGATTTCAGAAGAACAAATAAATACAAGCGCGAACTGCGCGCGAACCTAATTGGGTTATATTCTCTCTTTGTGAATAAACAATTACGCTTGCACCTTTGTTGGACGGGCGAAAAGAATTCGCTGTATAATTCTTATATACGTGTTGTTGCACATGCATATACTCTATAATATACGCGCACTATCGTTACATGTCGCAGCCTCCCGTAAATTCACGAGCCGGTCGAGTATTCATAACGTTTTTAACCTTTCCCCGCGAGAACCTATGGATACCTATAGATACCTATAGATACCGTTATAGGCCAATCTCGCGCCCGATAAATCCATACAGCCGTACGTACAAGCAGGTATAGCCCGTTAAAACGGAAGAGAAGTTTCTCGCGCACAAAGTAAGCCTCTACACACAAAAAGCCCAGACGCGAAGTTGCAGGAACAGCGAAATGTATACAGGAAGCGACGGGAGAGCAAAAAAAGCGACTAAGGCAGCTCTCACAAGAGCCCTTTTTCATCATCATAGGGAGAGACCGCTGGTCGCTAACGCTCCTCAAGAAGCGGCAACGGCGGCGGCGGCGACGAAGGAGGCGTGGGCGGCTACGCGGCGCGGCACTGCACAACAAAGGGCTCGGAATGCAGAGCGAGAGTATAGTGCATCGACGCTCCTTCTCGCTCTCTCCCTCGTGCAATCAATGACTCTCTTTTCTTCGTGCGCGAGTATTAAAAAACACCGCAAAAGTTGCTCTCCCTCCCTCAGCTCTTTCTTTACCCTGCGTGTGTATAAGGTATGTGTGCGACGCGGTGTCAGGAATCTGCGAACGCCATATAGTATATATATATATATATATATGCACTATAGGAGAGAAGGTGCTTATACGCGCGACACACATGTATCGAGTGATTCACCTGTGTGTCATAGGCATATACGTATCCGCACTCCGGACCGCCGAGATAAAAGTCGATCGACTGCGTTCCGCTCGACGATGCCCATCAGTTTTTTAGGCTTCTAGGTAGAAACGTATAGACGCGTTGTACACACTGCAGAGACATGGCCGAGAGAGAGAGAGAGAGAGAGAGAGAGAAAGAGATGGAGGAGGAAGACGCGGAGACGCCGTCGTGTCAGAAGATTGTTAACCCCTTGTTGGCTCTGTACTCGCTCCTATACACGCGCGCACACACAGAGGCACGTACATGCAAGTACACTCGCGAGACACACCCACGACACGAAGGCAGCAGCAGCAGCAGCACAGCGACGGAGACGCTTCGATGGACTCACCTCCTCGTCCCGGATTCTTTGAACTCCTCCTTCTCTCGGACGCACTGCGCAAGCGAGCGCGAGCGAGAAAGAGAGAGACCGAGACTGAGAGAGCCCGCACAAGCACAATGCACACTGGCCTCATAATGGAGCAGGCTGGATACTCACCGTTTTCGAAGGCAGCGGCAGCAGCTACCACGGCTACTGGACTGGCTCGGCGGAGGTGTGGATCCGGAATATTCACTCCAGCAGCAGCTGCAGAAGAGCAGAGCCTCTCCTCGCCTCTCCGGGTTGTCTCTTCTGACGAGACGACGACGCCACTCGGCACTCGCTATGGCTGATTCACGCGAGCAACACGACTATACTGTAATCTGTACTATGGCTCTCTGCAGCTCTGCGCGGCGTACGTCTACACTATTGACTATACTATACACTGTGGGGACGAACGCGCTCCGGACTGGATTGGCTGATGGCTGTATGGATACAGTTTCTGTTCGCTGTATACGCGCGTCTCACTCGCGCCGCGGCCTCGACTCGCGCTGCGATCAGCGATGTGCTGCAGCGCAGCGCGAGAGGAGGAGAGGAGAGGAGAGGGAGGCTGCGCCGTTCCTGCTCCTCTCAGATATATATATATATGGTGTTCACTGCGTTCACGGTATTCTCTTTAAACTGACCGTCAGCTGATACGTCGAGATACGTGATCCGATGGGTCATTCATGCCAATAATTTTAGGCGTCTAAATTGGATGCATTGTAAAATTTTGGATGACTGTAAAAATGGAGTCGTTAAAAGTGTACGCCTGCACGTGAGCTATTGAAAAGAAAAAAGGGATGGTTGTAGAAATGCCTGCGTGCTCAATGTTTTGAATAACTTCAAAGGGTGCAGTTCAAAGTGTAATTTTATTATTTCGACAGATTGATATCTGTCGTAAACATACGAGATTTATACGGTTTGTAGCGTAAAGTACTTTTTGTAACACATGCACGATTTCGGCGTTTTTTTGGCCTAAAAAGCGAGCGTTAAGTGTCCTTTCTTTGCCCGGCCTGGAAAAAATTTTTTTGCCCGCTTATTTTTAAAAATTTTTTAAAATGAACATATGCTTATAAATATATACGACACATATGCGTATATATATATATATATATATATATATCACAATAATGTTCGTTTATATTTATATAATACTGGGAGAAGCCCTTTCAAAAAGGTCAATGCCGCTGGTAGCCATAAAAAACGCAGAAATCATACACGCATGCGTTACAAAAAATATGGTGTGCTCCAAGGGCTAAGTGGGCTTTTTTACCTCGTGTGGTTGCAGTACTCGTCGTCGTCTCGCTAACGCACTCGTGCTAGCCCGCCTCCGACTCGTACTGCAAACGCCCCACTCGGTATAGAAAAGCCCACTTTACGCCCTTGGTACACAATATACTGTATAGTCGTAATATGCGTCTGTTTGAAAATGGCGCGGCGGAGTATTTCCAAAGTCTCGGCGTGCTGATCGTTTTTGGTATATATTTGTTTACGTTTTAGAGAAATAGCACATCAGTTATGCATTGCACCTCGTCAGTTATGTACACGAGGTTTTGTAAACAACACCAAAATACTGATCTAAAAATCGCATGTTCAACGTTCGAAAGATATTTATTCTTTAGTTTTAATTGATAGTTTATTGATTTGCAGAATAAAAGATGAGCGACGTTAATATGACGGAACGAAATCCGGCTGAAGATCAACAGCAATCGCAGAACCACAATGAAAAACAAGTCATGGAAAATACCAGTTTAATCAGCGCGCAAATTGAAAATTTCGCGAGTGAACCTATGGATGTATTAGAAACTTCAGTAAGTAAAATCGAAGAGGAGATCGCTCTAGATGCTGGAGAGGTTAACAATCTATTATTATCTTTTGAAAGCCATAATCTTGAAGAAAATGGTAATAACAAAAGTGTGAAAGTTGAAGATGAAATAACTGTTTTACAAGCAAAAGCAGACGCTAATATTGTTGTCCCAGAGGCAGAATATGTGAGGAAATATATTTTAATGATTTAGAAAAAAAAATTTAATTTTAATAATAATATTAGCTAGTTCACATTAGTTTACATTGATATTTATAGATCAACTCTGCTGACAACGAAAACAAACTCAACAAGAAAGTTGATAAAACAAATGAAAACAATGAAAGTCAAGAATATTCACAGTTGTATTATGACTGGACAGCTTCTAAATTAATATGCTCGGCAACAAAAGAGTTCAAGCCAACTGAAAAATGTGAAAACTTTACTAAAGGTTGTCAATGGGCTCCCGATGGAACTTGCATTTTAGTACCTTGTGAAGATTTCAGTATCAGAATATTTGAACTGTCTCGTGAACTCTATTCTGGAAAACTTCCTGAAAATTTTTATTTGCCTTCATTTGAATCAACTCTGAAAATAAAAGAAGGAGGCATGATATATGACACTTGTTGGTTTCCATATATGAATTCTTGGGACCCTTCAACATGTTGTTTTTTAAGTACAAGTCAAGGCAGTCCAATACATCTGTGGGATGCATTTACGGGACAACTTCGAGCTACTTATCGTGCATACAACCAGTTAGTGTTTTTAATTTATTCTCTTAACGTGATAATTTTTCTACTTACACAAGTTGTATTCATGTTATTTTAGAGTAGATGAAGTTGAAGCTGGTATAAGCGTTCAGTTTACAGATTCTGGAGGACTTATTTGGAGTGGCTTCAAAAATGCTTTAAGAACATTCGATACAGATCGCCCTGGTCGTCAAATAAATACCATATATTTAAAAAAAGATTTTCCTAATGTCACAGGCTTAGTTTCATGCATTAGAGAAAATCCTGGAATGTCAGGTCTGATTGCCTTTGGGACATATTCCAAATGCATAGGTATGATTAAAAAATGTTCATCTATAAAAAAATTATTCACACATTCACAAGTAAATAATTTATAAAAAAAAAATCATCTAGGTTTATATAAAGATGGGCCACTTTGCTCTTTCAAAACAAGTAGTGGTGTCACACAAATTGAATTTAGTCCATGCGGAACAAAGCTCTACTCCTCTGTTCGCAGAGGTAGTGAATTTTTATGCTGGGATCTACGTAATCCTGGAACAGTTTTGTATTCCTTACAAAATCGTCAGTCCGATACAAATCAACGCATACAGTTTTCTCTGTCATACTGTGGAGAAGAAATAGTTTCAGGTAATATTTTGTATTTGCAAATTTATAGTCTACTTTTACAGATCCATTGTACATTTTGTACTAATGCCATATAGGTGGAACTGATGGCGCAGTTCGAGTATGGAAAATTCCTAGTAGCCTTCAAGTCGATGAAGACTTAGATCCTCTTTACAAAGTTAAAATATCGAGAGACTGCGTTAATGGTGCAAGTTTGCATAAAAATCTTCCTATCCTGGCTGTATCTACTGGTACCAGAATTTGCGAAAATGAAGAAAACAGACATCGTGATAACAGTGTTCGTTTTTATTGGCTTGGTAGCAGGTGACAAAAATACTTGTACGAATTTGTTAATTTTGTAAATTTATTTTTTATAAATACATTAAAAACAAGTTTCTTTTAAGGCATTGTAACTATCATGTTATAAAATATTTTAACTATACTATAATTGTATACAACATATAGAAAATTGTAAAAACAGTAGATCTAATAATTTTTGTTTAAAATTATTATTCCAGAAAATGAGATTAACAAAACATGCCAATATCAAAATTGTTTGGTATATATGTACATATAAATCTTGAAGTAACTGTAGCATCAATATGTTAGGATAACTTTGTTTGATTGTCAAACAGTAAAATCTCTTCATCAAAAAGTGTGTATAAGTTATACCTCACTTTTATAATCATATATTTTAAAAATATTTTTGAATAAAGATACCGTATTGTGTGTTAATCTCAAGTTCTTATTTATTTTCATTATACTAATTTAGTACTTATTTCCAACATCTTTGATCTTCACTTTTCGTATATACTCTTGGAAATCTGTAAATATTTTATAAAAGTATAAAAAAATTAATTGATCATGATAATTATTATGATTTGATAAAATAATAAAATAATGCTTAATATTTACCCGCAAACTTTTTCGTCTCGTATTTGGTGTCAATATTTCATTTTCACTGTTTTTATCAATTTGTTGTTCACAATTTTCAACAGAATCCAAGTATTTCTGCATACAAAAAATATATCAATTTCTGTAATAAAGCTAAACTGAGATCACATTTTTCATAAACAGCATACCTTTGAATTTCTTCTTTTAATACTAGGCGTCCTTGATACTTTGATACGATCAATTACGTCCTCATCAGTCTCTTGCTGTTCATCAGATTCTACATTTTCTTGTAGTCTCTAGATAAATAAATAGAATTCAAATCAGTTTATTTTTACGAATAACTAAATATTTGCAAAGATTATAAAAAAATATACATACTTTGGAATGTTTTCTTTTTAAGCTGGGAGTCAAAACTTCTATTTTACTATCTTCTACAGTCGGTTTCGATTTATCAAGTCTCGAAGTAGTTCTTCTTGTCCTTGGTGTTTCAGACTCCTTGACACTTTCGTTAGTAAGTGCATTAACTTTTGTCGCATTCAATGATTTCGATCTTTTCAATTTAATTGTTGCCGTTTCCTGGACATTTTCATCTAAATCTAAACTATTAGTTTTCAGGGTTCTACGTGTTTTAGGTATCTTTTTACTTGACTTAGGCGTTCCCTCTTCCTGAACAGTTGTGTTCGCGTCACCCTCCGTCAATGTTGTATCTGCCTCTGACGACTACAAATAAAAAAAAAAAACAAATTAGGTAATCTTTAAATGCTCACAATACATAATTGGATGAATAATATAAATTATTTAATTTACTTTTGGACTTTTTAGTCCCAGAGATGAGGATGACTTTCTATTTTTGCTCATATCTGTATTTACTGGAGTAGTCGGACTATCTATTACGACTTCTATAAACTGATTACAAATTTTACGAATCAAAGTTTCGATAAAAAAAGGCAATTATTTTACGTTTGATCAGTAAACTTACGTTTCTTCGTTTATGCTTTGGGGTACTTGGTGTCTCTGCTTCCGAGTTTTTTATTTTATTACTCCGCGTGCTTCTTCGGATTGCCTAAAGATGACAAAACATTTTAAAATCAAAATAACAAAGAGTCGTCTTTTTATTAATATCTGAAGAATGAAAACTTACTTCAGAATTTGCGCGTTTTAATGTGCTTGTTCTAGGAGTGTCTTTTTGTACAGATATAACTTTTTCGCAAATAATACCTTCCGCATTCATATATAATTGCTATCATTCGAAATTGTATTACTTAGAAATTCCAGCATAGTGTATCATGAGAAAAAAATTGTTTTGCCTATTTACCTTTGATTGTTGTGGGGGACTGGCAGGAAAATCTTTAAAACTATCTAAACAGCTATTATCCACGTCCATGTCTACGTATTCATTGTCGATAACCTATAAGAAAAATTAAAACAAAAAAAAAATTATTAAAAAAATATTTTAAATTGAATAACTTGAATGATTAATTAATAAGTAACCCACTTTAGAGTTCCTTGATTTTGGTCTAGGCGTGCTTGGCGCCGACAATTTCCTAGTCCTCAAACTTCGGGTGGAGCTCTCATCGGATTCATCGACTTTAAACGATATCGTCTTTTTTGTTCTTGCATTTTTCTTAACCGGACTTTCTTCCTTCTTATCTTGTAAACTTAAATGCGATATGGGAATAAACGGACTCGACTCGGTCACTACGATTCTTGGAATTTTAATGAACTGGTCTTTGGGGGTAGTTTTTAACGGTGATGTGATTAGCGAATCGGCAGGTTTCTCGGCTTCTTCCTGATCTTTCATATCTTCCTCTTCCAGGTTTGAATGGTTAAAGCTATCGTTCTCAAAGTCTAGCCGTCTTTCAATTGGTTCCTTAAATTCCTCTGGATTGTCTGATAATATACAAAAATTAATACATAAAATTTTAATAGCTATATTTAGTTTAAGTTTTCCGAATTCAAAAGCTTGTCGTCTCAAAGGCTGTAAACTTAAAGGTTTATTTGTATCGTAAGAAAACAATTTAAATAATCTAAAAAAAATACTCGAAAAAGCTACTATGCAATATGACTGTATTACCCAAGTTCATTTCTTCATTATTACTTTCAATATTGCTTTCAAATTCTCTGAACTCCGTTGGTTCTTCCTTAAAGAAAACCTTGTTCGCCGATTTGGCCACTGCTCCCATTAGTTCTTCTTTCGCTGACTTTAGTATACTTTTAGCAGGCGTGCGATCTGAGTTGATGTAAACAATCGAGTCGTCTAACTGTACTTCCGGCGTCTTACACATTTGACTGAGTTTCATCACAATCAGTGGGCTCGTTGTGGACTTTCGAGTCTGCGACAATTGCACTTTCTTCAATAAAGATTGCCATTTATTGGTGGATTTTGGCGTTGACGTGCTGCGACGGATATTTTTATATGGTGTACTGGCATCCTTGGCAGCTTCTTCCACAACCTCTGGCAGCCTATCAGGATTAAAAGAAATATTGTTAATTTTCTTTACATAAAATTCATTTGTTAGAAAAAAGCTAATATCAAACTCACACAGCAGGTGCCTCCTTCATCTCAATGTCGATATCGTTGTCTTTACTCTCCATCTTCTTCTTCCTCGCAGCCATAATATGGGCCCTAAGCGAGGATTTTGCAGCCACAGGCTTTTTCTTCGCCGCAGGTTTCTTTGCAGCTACTGGCTTTTTCTTCGGTATTTTGTCTTTTTTCTCTTCCTCAGTTTCTTCTATTACCCAGTTCTTTGCTTTCTTTCCCTCCAACCTATTAAATCGATTGTCACAATCCTTTATCTCCATGTACATCATCTCCCAGAATCCCTGAAGATCCTTACAGGTAACGAGCATCTCGCCCTTGCCAGTCTCGCAATCGAGTACAAGGCTACGGAACCGCTCAAACTTCTTGTTGACGAGCAGTTGCGTCTGACCGACAGCCGCCTGGATCTCGTAATGGATATCTTCGGGTGTAGTAGGATCGTCCTTGATCACATTCCAGGTATCACATATTTCGTTCAACCGTTCAATCTCTTTATCGAGAATAAACTTGTAATATTGGGCTGTACGCTCCTCTTCCTCTACGGAGATATTCAATGTCTGCATGACAGTTTCTTTGGTTGGAATTTCCACTGGCAAAGGTTGACTGAAACGCCGACGCTGAACCTCTTTACGGACTCTATCTTTTCCACGACTGGCAACGACATAAGGAGAGAAAAATGCTGGAGGCTTATCAGGTGTCGAACCTTTAGGGAGTGACATGTTTAAACTCTGATTGAGGGTGTCGCTCTTTTCGAATATTATTTGGTTGGTTGGTTCCGAGGTATTATGAGTCGTAATATCGGTCTTTGGTGTAGGTAATTTTTTGGTAGATTGACCTGCAATTTCTTTCGGACCCTCGTTAGTCAACATTGCCGTAAACATGCTACTTTGTTTTGGAGAATTCACCATTTGAGGTCGCATAGAGTGACGCGGGGAGAACTTCATAAGGGACTGGTCTTGTAAATCTTCTGCAAAACGCATGGACTTTCTTTTGGGAGAAAAAACTTTGCTTAGATCTGAAATACTGTAGTCAATCAAATTTTTAGCGTTGTAATCGATATTTTCTTGATCCTCTAGCATTTCCTGATCCTCAAGCAAGAAACTAAAGTCCCTGGCATTTGTGATTTCTTCGGGTAATATTTTTGTTGATCTTCTCCTATTTTCTATTTGAATTTTCTGTTCTGAGCTAGCTGAATCATTATGACTAGTCTTTGTATCATTAGACTCGTTCATTTTTTCAACTTCTAATGTATCAGTATCCATTTCTTCAACAGTATCTACATTTTGCTTTGATTCATTGCCTTGAGTTCTTGCAAAAGCTCTTGTAGTTCTCCTTCTTCCAGGAGATTTAGTTTTCTTCTGCCTTGTAGAAGAAGCGTTTGCTGTAAAACTTATGCTCTTGAAAGTTTGGCTGTTTGCTTGATCTTCCATCTCATGATCTTGAACTGTAAAACTCGCGGATTTAGGTGGTGTCTCAATACTTTTTGATTTCTCAGTAATAGTTCGTGAAGATCTCCTAATTGCAGGTGACTTGGTATTACTTTTTGAAAAAGTGACATCACTTTCGGATTCTTTCATTCCTTGATCCTTGCATGCACTTATCACAGCTTCTGGCAGTGTGACTATTCTCGAGCGTCTTTTCGATTTTTTGTCATCTGTGACAGTGGAGTTTATTCTACTAGTGGATTCTTTGTCATCTAACATTTCTTGATCGTCCATAGACAGTTTCAAACTTACTGCTTCCACTGACGATTCGTTCAATGAATTGTTGTAGCTTTTTGCGATCGAAGAATCACAAGAATATAAATTACTTGCGCTTGAATTAGAACGTCTAGAGGACGATTTTGAAAGAATGATTGAATGGTTTTTGGTATGTAAAACAGAGTCTGAAGCATCTGACAAACCCTTGCCAAACTCGCTGATACTAGATGATACGTCACTGGGGTTTGATCCATTTTCGTTATTCTTCGTGGCGTCTAACGCTTGACGGCCAAACATTGGTATGGCAGTGATTCCCAAGGGAGCCTTGAACTGGAAATTGTCTGGTGCCAGAGGTACTTGTTCTTCTTCCGAATTCTTAATTTTTGGCTTGAATCAAGTGAAAAAAGAAAATTAAAGATGTTATGCAATAATGCTTATTGACTACTACTTTCAAAAATTATTTTGTGTCCTAAGTATACCTGAACTTTTTCTTTGTCTTTCTTTTTAGTTCTCAGATCTTCTCGTTTCTTTTTACTGCTCACTGCTTTAACTGCCAACCTTTTCTCAGTTGCTCTGGTAACTCTTTTTGGTGGTGGTTCTGGATTGTGATGGTGAATCTCTTTAGATTTACAAAGCTTGGCTGGTGGTGGAGGAACTGGATCCTTTGTGAGGGGTGGAGAGTATACCCGATGGTGAACAACACCAACTTTGAACGCTGGTTTAGCTCGCTTCTTTTCTTGGAGCCTGCGGCGATTCCTTTCTTCTCTCCACTTTTCTAGTTCTAATAATCGTTGTTTTACTCCTCTCTCTAGATCTATAAATAATTGCAAATAGCAATGTGAGTATAAATAAATAAATACATTTTTAACCAAAAGTAATAGTTATTGTACCACATCAATCACTAGTTTTGCTAGACATTATTTATCATAAATTACTTTAATAAATTGAAATTGACTAAATTTCATTTATTTTAAAAATGTTTAAATTGAATTTATAATTGTCATCTTCATGTGTTTTATGATTTAAAAACAGTTAAAACTATTGATGGAAAAAACAACAATACCATCGTTTAAGCCATAGTAATGATTTACAAAGACATTTACAGTACAACTGATAACCAGATTGTTTTTTTTTGCTGTCCGAAAGCTGAAGCATTGAAAATTTTAGTAATATAGAAATAAGTAGATTATTCAACATCCGTTTAAATGAAGTCTCATCGTAATAATGTGTCCATCAAAAACTGGCGGCAAAAGCAGCGCTGCAGCTGCATTGAAGAGCTATCAACGAATCCCCCCTCTCCTCCCTTTACCTATATATCCAAAACAAACCTTCGTCGGCTTTCTTCTTGCTCTCCTCCACGGAGTTGAGCCTCTCATCATTCTGCTTTGCCTCCTCTCGAGCAACGTTGTCATCCTCGTCGTCCTGCACATCCTCTTCCATGTCCCTTCGCATGCTGAAGTGTTCCGTACGTGCATCACGGCGAGCTTCATCGCGTCGCTGACTCCTAAGCGCCCGGTTCGCCGCCATATCCTCACGGCCGATGCCTACTCTCTTGTATCTCTCGCGAAAGTCCGTCATCCTTGTAGCTCTGGCTGACTTATTTATTCAACCACACACTTTGTTCTTGGATGCACTTTTCGTTTCTCTGGCACTTCTCCTGTGGGATACGCCAGGAGAAGGACACACGAATGTACGTGTTTCGCGCGCGCAAATACACACACAACACTGTGGGTACTGATGGCAGTAGCTTTTACACGCTTTTTTCGAAACTGATCTGTCCGACTGTCCCGTGTCGGCCGTGTCCGGCGCCGCGCAACTGACAATTTCAATTGAACATGCTTAGCATTTCGCTCGCAAGGGTTCGCTGTAGATCAAGAGCGCATGCGTATTTGCGACTAGACAGTGGTTGTCAATTGTTTTTCGTATTGGATTTTGACGTATTCGGAAGAGGGTTGTCTTTTTTTCCATGGTAAGTTTATAGCTATATATATTATAGACCAGATATAATGAGCGGTAGGTATATACTTACTCGTTATATGTACACTTAATAAATTTGAGATAGAGTTTAAAATTAACACTCTGTGTGCTATTTTTCATGACCTTTTTGCTATTGTTTGCATATTTGATGAAAAATCAAATTCCATTCCACAAAGACAAATGTAAAATTGTTTGGTAATTTCTATGCAATATTTATAAGTTAATTATTAACTGTCTACATAGTACATTATAAAGACACACATTTCACTTAAAAAAAAACGCAAAAAAAAATTGTATCAGTTTGTATATAATAGTGTTTACTGATCATCGGTACATTTTGTCGATAAAAGGAGGAATAATATTTCTTAAACAGTAATAATAAACTATTTTTTCAAACAAGGTTTTTTCTTGATCGAATGTAATAAGTAAATTTCTTGCGCGTGAGTAGATTATAAAAGGGAGGATGAATCTTTTGTACAATCGATATCACTTATAAGCAAATTTGCATATACTGCAATCGTCAACGGCTTTTCTACGATTTCTCATCCTAACAATTCGCAAAAGTCATATATTATGCACGCGGTTTATCAAAACAATGCAATTACGATGCACAACAGTCTCGCGAATTCCGGAGAGAACAATAAAACGGCAATTCGTATATACAATATAAGTACTTATAATTTGCGAAAACCGTTGGATGCATTATAGCAGCCAAAGAGCCGTAAATAAAGGACTGTGAGTTCTTGAGAGATAGAGAACCCCTGCTAATCTTGGGCGAATCAAAACCCGAGAACCCGCCTCTCCCCACCGTCCTATTATTCGACACAGACGACAGTTTAAATCCCGACGTCAGTTTTCCAGCTTCGAAACCGTCGTCAGCCGCAGTCGCTTGTCCCAACGATCAAACGAATTTCAAGGTAAACTCATCTCAATCAATGAACAATCGATACTCTAAACTCCTAATACAGTTAACAATTGCGTCACAACGAACCACCAATTTCATTTACTCGACTTTTTCAGAGAAAACTGCAGCTGCAGCAAGACAGGCGTCGCTGGTGTAACCGCCAAACATTCATCGTATAAAGGCGGGAGTGAGACGGAGCAATAGGTATATACGTTCGGGCGGTTGGAGAATCTTGCGTGCGTGCATATATATATATATATATATACACATACATATAGTCGTTCCTTCTCTGTTTTTTTATCCTATACACACATAGCATACTGTGCATCGCGAGTATCGCGATCGACTGGTGTTTGATGTATACAGGTATATAGAATGCCATGTAACGCTCGTATGTTCAATTAAACACTGTGCACCACGGCTCTTGATTTTTTTGAAAAGCCACAGAATAAAGGATGAGTGGAGTGTCGTGATAAGAAGAACAAAAGTGATACAGAGAAAAGAACTAGAAGAGGATGGACAACGAGGAGAAGCGGAGGAGTCGCGCCTTGGAGGCTGGCAGGGAAATGGTATGAGAGAGACGAAGATAGATGTATATGCACCGTGTATGCGCGCGTGTGTCGAGTTTAAGGGCCTCTAAAGTGCAATTGCTCTGGGTCGCTCTCTCGGGGGCTATTTTTATCTTCGATTTAACCCCGGCGGTTGTAGAGACAGAGAGAAACTTTGCTGCGGCCCACGTTGTTGCGCCTTTTATTAGAGAAACCTAAAGCTCATGAGATTGGATTAGTTTTGGAAGAGTTTGTTGCATTGTTTAGAGGTAGGATGTGCGCTGTTATTGTTTAGCTCGCTGGATGAGTAAATTTGGCACAGCTTTGAGCTATTATTAAGTTTATTAATTTGTGTTTTTGTGAGTGTACTAGCAGGACAATTGAATTCTTTACTTTTTGAGCAAACACAGCTTGTAAACATTAGTTCTTTTGGTACACCACAAAGATGTAGATTTTTCTTTTAATCATTCTCGATATTTGTCGATATCAAATGAGAACTAATAGTAGTAGTGCTCGTGTGTTGCTCCGACTATGAAACTTTGTTATAAATCACTTGAAATCAAAATGGGGCAGTATACTAATAGAAAATTCATATGGCGTGTATGAATAATTCAGTATAAAAATGTAACTGCTAATTGATTCTTGTATTTAGAATAATTTGCAAGTTTATGTCATTCTTCATAGGAAATATACAAAATAGCATGTAAACTAACTTAGCTGCGCAGTTGAAAAATTTTCTATAAGACTGTGATTTTTCATTGTTAATCATTCTTACAAAAGCTGCGTCACAGTTTTTAAACTTGGCATCACTAGTGATATTGATTTTCATAAAACATTAATAATTTTTGATGATTTGGATTATTAATTTTTTTACAGTTGGAGGCTTATAAATTAAAACATTCCAACAGAAGATTTAGTAAAAGTCATGAACAGGCTTCAGATGAGGAATCTTTCCGCAATGAAGCAGAAAATCAATCTATTGATTTGAGAAGTGTCAGCGTAAGATATTCAAATATAACCTTGTTTTTATGCTTAGAGTTGAGTTATTAGTCCAATTTAAAAAAAAAATAACTATATTTTACTTTTCATATGACTGTTTTAGAATAATGAAAGTATATTATCAAGAGACATAACGTACAGCAGTGTAAGCATGAGTGAAGGTGAAGGTGATGGCGACTTGGAGGGGTTGGCTGGAAGAGTTACTGAGTTGGAGGAGTTACTTCAAGGAAAAGAAGCTGTAGTGGAAGCTCTACATGCTGAAATTGACCACCTCAGAGCTGACGCATCTTCTCCAACGTCATCACACAGTCAAAATAGTAACAATCCTTACAAAGACGTCATAGTAACCTATCGTGCAAAAGTAAGTTTTTTTTTAATTGATGAAATTTCTTCAAAATAAATATATCTTTAGTGTAAATTTTGCATTGAAATTGAGTACATAAAATTCATACTTTTCGATTAATGCCTTTTTTCTACTTTGTTGTAATTCATACATTCACACAACTTAGTCACAATATACTAAATCATTAATTTGAAAGTAGCAACATTATCAAAACAAAAGAAAATCCATGTATTGAATTAATCTTGAATAAATTTCTAGATTGTTAAAAATTCATTAAATTTGAATCATTTATAACTGCTAAATAACTGCTGAATAAATAAACTTACTAATTTCTGTCAAATCTTCTTTAAAGCTTCAAGAATTTGATAGAGCCTTAAATCAACGAGATAATTTAATTGAAGATCTTACAACCTCGTTACAACAGGCTTTAGCCTCAAGAGATGCTTTACTCGCACAAATAAGTGTATTAAATTCAACACAACTAGGAAATCCTGATAGGGAAAACACTTGTGATGAAAAGGTATGTGAATCCAGAAACTTTAAGAATATTTTCTGATTTAATGCAATCATGAATTCTGTGAAAAATCTTGTAAATTATTTTTTAATTTTTTTGTTATTCAGATTTCTGCATTAGAAAATGCCTTGAGAATTCAAAAAGAATTGGTTACTCAACTTTCTTCCCAACTCGAGCAGGCCGAACAGAATGTTAAGAGATTGGAGCATGAAAAAGAAGTCCAAAATACAGAATTGGTTGATTACAAAGATCAAATAGAAAATTTCAACAAAAAGATTCAATCAGGTTCTGCAGAAATTGACAACAGTATCTCTGATGCACAGCAAGTACAAAAACAGTATGAAAAAATTAAAAAAGATATGGAAGCAGTAATTAATGGATTCAAGGCTGAGACTAGTGCTAATAATGCTAAGCATTCAAGTGAAATAAAGGTAAAGTAGTAAAGTGATTCTCTTTGAGAATTAACAGATCATTTTTGGAGACAATTTTGTAAGCAATGATTTTCTTTGTTTACAGGAGCTTAGCTTGAGGCACGAGGCTGAGCTACAGAAGCTTAGAGACGAGAACCACAATCTCGAGACTCGCCATGCTAAAGAAATGTCTGTTTTTCAAACACAATTGTCAAACTATAAACGCACCATCGAGTCTCTTAAATTGGATCTTGTCACTCGTAAGGAAACCCATGCTAAGGATAAAGAGCTGCTTACCGAACAGATCAAACTTCATAAATTACAACTCGACGAGATGACAACCAAGTACATTGCAACAACTAGCGTTTTGGATTCTAAAGAGAGCATTGAGCGATCATTGGAACAAGCGCTAAATGATGCAGCCACGCTTAGAACGGAAAACGAGTCACTCAAGGTCTGTAAGCATTTTATTAAGCTATTTAGCATTATAAACAGATTTTAAATTAACATTTTTGGTTCTCTAGTTCAAGCTAGATGATCTATCTTCGAGATACTCGGCCGCTCAGAGCTTGATTGAAAATAATCAAGTGCATGAAAGAACGTTGAGTAATAAGATTTTCACACTCGAAAAATCTCTATCGAGGCTGAGTGGCATTAGTTTTGCAGAGTTAGATCAAACAGCTTATCAGACTTTAGATGAAATGTCATTGCAGTATCAAATAACCAAGCAGAAATTAGGTGAATAATTTTTTTTATTAATAGTTTCGTTTTCGCAAAACTGATGAATTAACAATTATTATTGTTCTACAACAGAGGAAAAAGCAGTAATGGAAAAAGAGCTCGTTCAGAAAATCCAAGATCTCCAAGACCTTGTTTCCAAAACTAGAACTGAGCTCGAATCCGCAAATCTTGCCAAAGAAAGCTATGAAAAGCAAATCAAAGACATGAAAAATACTTGTGATCGCCTTAAATCCGAAATGAATTCTACTCTTGAACATCAGCAGCAGCGATTCTCTGCCGACAGTCTTGAAGTATCGCGTATGCCTAGTTGCGAATTTGAACAAGAGATCCTTGAGTTGAAGAAGACCATTGAAAAACGGGATGAGGAAACCGCTGAATACATCAAAAAGTTGGAAGAACTTGAAGGAATCAATCAGAGGCTTGTAGAGGAAAGCCAAAAGTTAAAGAATGGTTTAGCCACAGCTTACGCTCAATGCGCTGTTTTCGAGGAGAAATTGGACCAAACGTTAGGTTTCGGCGAAAGCAAACTTGATGATACGTCGGCATTAATGGAGCAGACTGCTTCTTCAACCTTTGATCTAGAAGAAGTTTTGCATAAACAGAGTAACTATAATAAGGTGCTATTAAAACTGGAGTCCTGTAGAAAACAACTGGAGGATTTTGAACGTGAAAGGGCACAAGTGCTACATAAACTTGAGGAACTTACTAAAGAAAAAGAAGATCTTTTAAAAGAAAAAGAAGAACTATTGGGTAAGTACTGTCATGAATCTATTTGAATTTAATGTATGATATGATTTTACAATTTTTAATAAGTAACTAATAAATGGTTATTCATATAATTCATAGTTGATGCAAAAGCAAAAGAAGAACACCACCGCGAAGAAATCAAAATTTTAAAGATGGAAGCTACGGCAGAGTCTAAGAAATTCAGACATTTGCTCTCAAACTTTGAAGAAGGCAATGAAGGATTAAAGCAACTTAAAATAGAAATGGAGGAGAAACACGCCAAGGAGATGGAAGAGCTCAGAACATACTTCGAGCAAAAATGTCTACAAATGGAAAAACAATACTCTGAAGAGGTATTTAGTCAGCAATCAAAAAAGATGTCCGATAATGATAGTGAAATCGAAGAATTAAATGAAGATTTGTACATTGGCAGTGGGCCTGTAGAGTTAAGTGGTGGTGGTGACGCTTTAGGTAAAATATATTATAATAATATAGATAAACTCCCACTTATGATTTTTGTATAAATTATTTTTGATTGAAAATCATAGGTGTTTTAGAAAAAGAAATAAAAAGTGATTCCCTCTCGGATTTTAAGGATAAAAAGCAAAATAATGTCTCAGAAGAAAAAATAGCGAAAATAACTGCTGAGTATGAAGAAAAGTTAGAAAATCTAAGAAAACAATTACAAGAGGTGAAAGAAAAGTCTGGGCGTACAATTTTATTAAAAGCTGTAAATCAGGTATAAATCTTTACTATCTACAATTTATTTTATTTTACATTTCTTTTTTTTTTCATCTTTTTGTTAATGGTGTTGGAATAAAACTTAAGTAATCAGCAGGATTAATATATCAAATTCAGATTAATTTTTCAATTCTGTTCATTATTTTTTACTAAAAAATTGTTCTAAACCGTTTTAAAATTATTAAATTTCATTCATTTTTATTTCATTTTTCAAACATCTATTAATTTATCATTTATTAAATGAATATTTAAGGTGTAAAAACCATGGTACAAATGTGTCATTTATTTTATGCATGATTTTTGTGTTATACTGTTATCAGTCAATTCATATTTTTAATTTATTACTACAGAAAAGAAATAGAATAGTATAATAATATAGTTTAGTTGATATTTGGATATTGTTAAAATACATTAAAAAATGGCAGATAAGGTTTTAATAATTACTTGTGCCTGTGACTAACTTAATTGACTTCATACTTAATATCGCATGCAGTTTTGTCAAACTGAGCAAAGCAGTACCGCGGCTGTGCAAGAAAGCTGTAACGAGCTGAACAAGCTGCGAGCGGACTACAATCGGCAACTTGAGGAACAAGTGGGACTTGCGCGCATCGACATCATCAATGCTTTACAAGAGCAGATTGAGGTAGTTATCGCGTGCATGCTCATAGCTTTTATTGATGTTTTTGTTCACAAACAAAATTGTATTGTTCACAACATTGTTCTATCATGGCCGTGAATGAAGTTTGATATTTTTTTTACTTTTGAATTGTTGTTTGTCTTTATGCATGAAAATTGGTAACAAAATATCAAGTTAAATTTATTAACATTAAAAAATATGATATTTTAGGCTTTAATCACTATTGAGTCTGAGTCAGATGAAAATTGGCCTACGGAGTTATTAGAGTTGCGAAATAAATTTACTAGTAACACAAAGAAAGAGATACAGGCTCTAAGAGAACGACACGTACAAGAAATCAAATGCCTAAGAGAAGAGAGCAATCAAATTATCAATGGTCTTCACGATGAAATCAAAAGAATCAAAGCTGAAACTCATGAATCTTTGCAGAGCAATTTAATTAAAGAAAGGTAAATTTTATTAACTATCGTTTTATCGTTGTTTATTTTAATAAAACATCTTAAAAAATGTGCTTTTAAATAATTAGGGATATACTTCATAAAACTTGCGCAACACTCAAGGGTCTTGTCAGTCAGCTTATAGACTACTTTGCTGATTGTGAAGAGGAGCTTAACAATACTATTATCAGTGAAGTTCTTAAAAAGCAATCAACGCCTCGAATGGACAGCAGATCAGTCTTTGAGTGTGAACAAAGTGCCGCAAAAATCAAAAGGGTCCACTTTGCACCAAAATCGAATGAGATTGCTTCTATCGTCGGCAGTGATACTGACCTGCATGATCTAATCAACAGTGAAAAGGATGTTATGAAAATCTTGAAGAACGAGTTGGAGGCATCCTTGCAACGACTCAGGGCTGATAGTGCTAAGATTTTGAACACGTCATTCTCTGATTCCGAATCTTGGTCGACTGGGCTCGGGTGAGTAATACAAGATTTGAGTGATTTTAAAAACAAAACATGACTAAGCTGTAAATAAACCAAGTATTATTATTGTTTATTTATTGATTATTATTTTTTTCTAACCAGTGACAGTCCAAGGGATAAGCTTATTGAAGTCGAGAAATTACTTGCCGCCTTCCAAGAAGAAAATGAGCATCTCAAAGTTAAGGTCATTGAGTTGCAGCAGCGCGTAATTATGGCTGAAAATAAAAAAGAAGTTATCTCAGAGGGTTACGGTGAACAGGATGAATCGGTCCTTGAAGAAGTAGAAGAGGATTTCTCACAGTTACAGGATCGAGCCAAGTATGTTGTAATGAATGGCTGTAACGATACTGTGTATCTTCTCCAACTGATCGACGAGCTCTGTAGACACGCAGATAAGAGCATAGACGATATAAAGAGAGAAAAAGAGGACCTGCAACATCAAGTAAAGTGTTTTTATTTATATTTTATTTGGTGTTTAACACTGGTTGAAAAGCCTTGGCAGTCGAAAATATCGATGCGTAGATCGTCTCTATTGATAAAATAATGGTGTATAACTTTATCGCTGCATGTTGGTTTACACATTTTTTATTGACAATTTATTTATCTATTTTATTTTTATTATTTTTTTTGTTAGAATGACATACTGTAGTGCTGTACGGTGTATGCACATTGCACTTCTTATATTGACAAGTTAACACTTTCGTGTTTCGTAATTACTCAAATTTTATTTTTAGTCACCATAAAAATGTTTTTTCAAGAGTATTAGTAATTAACAGTGTTTTCACGAGTGAGTCCCCCGTTCCTTTATCCTAATGTGGCATTTATGAATTTTCATACTAATTTCACTATTGTATTCTACATGATTCAAGACTACATGATTTGTGTCGTATTTACTTTTTCTTAAATATTAAGACAGTATCTAAGAGTATAAGATACAGAAACGTGGCAAAAACATTAGATTCAGATTTATTCATTTTTTAAAATTATTTTATCAAAATGAAAGTCCTGAACATATAACAAATTTACTAATTAGCAAGTTTAACATAGATGCATTGAAAATAGAGTACTATTTCTATTATTTTTAAAATCAAATTAACTTGGTCTGTTCCTCGTCATTCCTACATTGAAATTTATCCAAGTGTCGTTGCAAAAAGAAAAAGCTAGGGATTCTCAAAGGAAGGAAGGATTGTGATTGGCGTTTTATTATCTTGCCGGCAGGTCTCATTAGTTCCTACTCCTACCCCAAACATTCACAAGGTTCGCAAAGTTAAGGTAAATACTAATTTAAAATTTTGCCGTCATTATTCTCATAAACATCCTTTTTCAAACGTCGTAGAAAGCTTATTCCCTCTCGACTAATTCGACCCGGAAGCGCTTGTTTACGATACATTTTTTTAAAGAAGTAAAGCTTAGTAATTTTGCGGGAATTAATATTTTTGGTACATGGTAAGCGGAATTTTTTTAGAATTCATTAAGAGTTTTTTTTTCTATTCTATAAGTACATCTTTTATTAGTGTATTAATTGCATGCATAACACTGAAAGTAATTCTTCTCTAAAATACTATAAGCACGCTTTTATATTAATTATTTAAATGACTTTTTGCACAGGTTGCAGGTAAAGTTCTGATACGATTTTCAAGTGTATGCTGTATTCTAAATTGTGTATTTGCATATTTCATATTATAAATTTCTACACTTTTAACATAATGTCCCGTAAATATTAGGTATCAGATAAAACAATATTTTAGAATCATATATAATGTACATAAAAAGATTGTTGTTGTATATATATATATATTTTTTTTTTTCATGTATGTAACAACATTCTTTTAATAATAAATAATATAATTTATTCACAGCTATAAGATTTGTATTTTTAATTTAATAAATCAAGCAATATGAAAATCATTTCAGAGCCATATTTCAATCAAAACATGCATGCATAAAATCGGCATACGCTTGATGGCTTCAAAAGCTCTATAAGAAATAACGTGTACTTGCTGAAAAAAAAAAAATGTACATAGTAAACTTTTTAATTCGAATGTATAAATAAAAACATATATTAATAAATGGTGAAACTTGAAACGTAAACGATTTTGACATTCGAATTAAAAGAGAGACGTATAGAGCAAAAATATTTTACATGTTTAACGTTCCTACTTGTACGCTGCCAAACAGATCGAGGCGGCGGACAAGCAGTTGCGATCGACGCGCAAGTTCCAGGAGGAGCAGGCAGTCGAGCGAGAAGCCGAGCGTGAAGAGGCCACCAAGCAGATAAAGCAACTCCAGGAACGGCTGCGCGAGCTTGAGCGAGAAAAGGACCGAGACTATCGAGAGTACTGCATAGACTCCGCAGAGGTATTTATGCCCATTAAGACATTTGCGAAGGGACAGGATTTTCGTTTGGAAATTGTCTGTCGTAAATTTGAGATCGATTTTCAGAGGGGAAATCAAGTGCTTCACTATCGATCGCTCGCACTTTTCTCACCTTGGTTTTATTTTAATTATGCGGCGTACATTAAGGACACGATTAATTTAATTTCAGTAAATTAGTCACTATATTTTTTCTAAGGATCATTGATATGCTCGAGAGAATATCTAAAATTTACTTAATCAAAAAATCGTTAAATTGTATTTAATTGAAAAGGATGAAATATCGAAAATGTTTATCAATGATTGGTAGAAAGTTAATACAAAGCACATTGTTGGTAGAATTGATAACACAATGTCGTTATTTTTTATTACACTTTTAAGCAATTTGATTTACGAGTTTAATAACATAACAACGGTGCTGTGAGATTTAAAATATTTAAGCACAAGAGGGAGAATGGTTGGATAGTCAAATTTTTTTATATAATAATAAGTTGATACAGGGCAGCTTATAACATTGCATCACTGCTAGATTATCATATTAACACATATTTATAAGGGGATGCAAAGTAGCCACTACACTAGTTAAGTAATCATAACTTATATTAACATATAATAAAGTCTTTTCTATAATTTTGATCATTTATTATACTTGCATCGTCGCAAATTTTTGGATGACTTTGAAAGACAATACTTATAAAGTATTTTTTGTAATTTAATAATCGGCATTGAGTAGTGGCGCATCCCCTTAAAATAAAGATTTTTTCTCTATGCACTGTGGTTTTGGTTTTTTTTTCTCTGTTTGTTGCACACACAAACGCAGTCTGCGCTATCGCCTGCCTCGTCTTCCGCGGGCAGTTCTACGCTTCGACAGATCGATGAATCAGAGATCGATGTATCAGTGAGTTTCACTTCATGATTATCTACTCATGATCAAGCATGAAAACATTATCGGCGAATGCTCATTTTGAAAATGTGTGAAAAGTTTAACATTTTTGCGATTGCGAATAGATCTATACACTTGATCAAAACGTACACTTGAAAACAGGACACAAACATACCTACATGCATTTTAACACAGTAGAATATTACCTTTATGAAAACATAATTTATTTATGTATTTTACTTAATAAGTTTGTTTTGTTGATAAGAAAAAAAAATTACACAAAAAATAAGCTCAAATAAGTAATAAATCATGCCGCTACCATCCTTATAAAGTACATGCATGCTGACCTAATTTTACATTCCCATTTAACGCTTGGCTAGTTTGATCACATAGACATATATACGTATCCGCTTTAATCTACTGCTCTAACATATATGACAATCGATATATTTTGCATCAAACATATACACCTATCCAATTGTCAAACTATTTGGTGAAATTCTCAGAATAAAATTTTTGTTTGTTTTGTTTTTTCTTTTATTTGTGCTACTAGAACAATGGAAATAAACTTATCGAACAAAGAGAATATTAAATTTCGCGAAAAGCGGGATATATAACTGTTAATGCATTGTTAACGCAGAACCCGTTAAGCGAGAGTTCACACTATTAAAATAAAGGTGTCCTCGGCTTCCGGTAAGAGTCATTTTTTGTACATAACTATCTTCGAGTTTTCTATAACTATGTATCAAAGTAAATGCTTTCATTATATTTTATAGAAAAATCGGCTGATGAGAAAATTGTTTCCGACAAAAACTATGAATATTATTTAATTTGATACTTCAATCCTAGAAAATCCCCCTTTTTAAATATTTTTTCATGTTATATGAATACTTGAAACTCTAAGTAATATTAACTGTATTGATAGGCTTATAAAATAAATTCTGAGAATTTCAAAAAGCTTTAATAATCTCATAACTACATTAATAACCGATACCATCATGTAATCAGGTGGAAACTCTCAAGACGCAGATGCACGATCTGGAGACAAAGAAGTTGAAGACAGAGAGTGAGCTGGAGGCCGCGGTGGAAAAGATTTGGGAGCTTCGCGAGGTCATCCGCGAATTGGAGCAACAGGTGACGGCGAGAGTTAATTGTGAAGATTTACTCAGCGGAAAGATTAAGCAGCTCGAGGAGGTTGTCGTGGCCCAGACCAAGAACCAGGAAGAGCTTGTGCAGGAGCTTGAAGTCCTCAAGTCTGGCAACGACAATAATCAACTAAGCGATCACATTGGCCATTTGCAGGTCTGTATACTAAAAAAATACTTGGTTTAAAAAAAATTGCAAAGATTTAACTCTGTATATATGTGTTAAATACCCTACAGCATTAAAATATTAAAAAATTAATGATCATCTAAAGATTATAAATATGTATAATACTAATCAATATTAATCATATTGTAGTTGAATATTATAAATGTTTTATCTGGAAATAGATATGAGTTGCATGCGTCATCGTGTATATTAAAAAGAATGATAGGTGTTTAAAATATTTAATACGCAAGAAATTTTTGTTTAATTTTGTCTTGTTTGAAAATTATCATAAATGCATTACGTATTATCAGGAGGAATTACGCAAGCATCAGCTAAGCTCCGAACAGCTGACAGCCAATTCTTCAGCTTTAAAACAGCTCCGGTTAGAGATTCGTGAGCTACAGTCTCAGCTAGACCGTAAAACTCGCGAGCTTGAATCGATGCATGTGTGCGGCTCTAGTCTCAGTCTTAGTCAGCCCAGTGAAGATGTGTCAATCCGCGAACAGATCGATGCAGCCCGATGCCCAACTCCAGAAGATCCGACCTCACCTCCAATTTTACCGCTTGACCACGTGCTCAAGCTCAAAGAGACGTTGCTCAAGCATTTTAGGGCCGAAGATGTGGCGCTCAAAAGGTTAAAAGATCTGGATATTCAGCTATCTAGCCTTCAGGTACACTCGAGTTTGTAATTTTAAATATTTTATAAAATGTTGAAAATTTAAAAATAGTACATTGTACAACAAGAGGCAAAAATGGGCTTTTCCAAGCGAGGATGATGTTTGAGCACCTACGGCGCCCTCCACTACCACTGGTGCTCAAACATCATCCGAGTCTGGAAAAGCATATTCGTCCCTCGTTGTTCACCGTGCTTTTTTATAACAAGTGTATAAGGAAGATCATTTTTGTCGCCTATGAAATACCTAGATCGAGAATAGAGTTTTTCGAGTCGTCCACTACGGTATGCGTGTGTGTGTGTGTGTGTGTGTATATATATATATATATCAAAATTTTGAAAAATTTGGAAATTGTTTCGACTTCTGATTCTCAAATTATTTTAGGCTCGTTCTACCTTATAGGGAGCGAAAATGAATTAATTTATAAATGTATTATGACCAGGGACTCTTGCTCTACATTTTGTCTGACGCTCTGAAAACCCTATTTTCGGTCCACTTTATAGGCGCCGAAAATGTTTTTTTTTATGCACGTGTTATAAAAAAAATATTTAATGATGGTTTTTAAGTATTGAATGTAAAACGAGGTTAAAATTAAAATCCTTATGTAATTTTTAATTATCAACTAATGATAAAACATAGATCAGTAAGAAAAAAAGTACGAGTTTCTATGTATCATAGCATTACATCTTGAAAAAAAAAACTCTTATCTGCAAACAGAGGCAGAACGAAGAGCTACTTGCGGAGCAGGAAATGCTTCAGCAGACGACGTCGGAGCAGCTCTTCCAGATCGAGACGCTGCGCGCTCGGCTGGAACAGCAAAAGCAGAACGCTCCGTTTGCCCAGCGCCAAGCGACCTCCAGGCTCGAGACGCAGCTGTACGAGATTAACGACAGGTTGGAGATTGCCGAACGCGCTCTCAATGACAAGGATATAGAGGTACAAAATTTTTCTGCGTTTGTCGCGTGAAATAAAATAAGAAAATTATGAAAACGATATTTAAGTGTTTCCTAAATTATAAACCTACTTGCTTATTTGCGCCTCAGCTGGCGGAAGTCAAAGATCAGCTTGAGCGCGTTAGCCGTTTGTTAGCAGAGAAGGAGACCGAAATCGCCAACGTCGTACAGTCGGAGAATGACGTTCTTCAGAAGTTGAAAAATAAGCTGGAAATTGTGGAAGAAGAGAACCATATGATGCAGGTATATATATTTTTTCTTTTCATGAATAAGATTAATGTAGATATGATCAATGATCATCTAATGCTCCAAATATTTATCAGGCAAAACTGAACAACCAAGAAAAAACACAGACGAATATGCCACAGCTGATTGACGCAATGCTTACGGATAAAAACAACGAAATCGATCATCTCCGCGAGCAGTTAATGCAGCGTGAGAAACAGCTTGAAGTCTACTTTTCAATTGATGAAGCTCAGCTTCGCGAACTGCTGCGCCACAATGAGCATCAAAAGAATAGCGCGCGAACCCTAAGCGACATCCTTTCAATTAATTCCGAGTGTGAGGAAGTGGAGGCCATTCGAGAAGCGCCGAATTACACCAGACAGAACGTGTCAAATTTCAAGATTCCAAACTCAATAATACACTCATCAGGTGCATCCAAGAGAGATGTTGTTGATTTCTCACAAGGAATAGTAGATACACCCAAGGTGCCTATGTTGGAACTGGACTCACACAGTCAGTGCTCCGATGCCATTGATTCCAATAACGAAATTTCAAAAGACGTTAGTTTTCTTCAAGCAATTATTTATTCTCATTTCAACATTTTCAACGTTTTAAAAATCTTTGTGAACCTAAATTACATTCTTTTTATAGATGGACAATCTACAAATGCATCCTCACGAGCAAGTTTCTTTAGCTCGAGTCTCTCCGACTCCGGACACCGATGCTGAAAATCAAAATGAATCCACGGCATCTGAAGATCATGATGGGTTCGTCTGTCCTCGTCATGGCAAGGTCAATAATAGTACTCGTAACGTCGAAGAAACAGTACTTAATGATACCATCACCGTTCAGCGCATCCAAGAACTCGAAGCTCATCTTCACGAGATCAAGGAAGAGCTAGGAGCCAAAAGTGTCGCATTGAACCAGAGAGATGCTGAACTTCTTGAGATACAGAGCCATCTCGAACAGTTGCAGGAAAATATTGAGTCTCTCAACGAGGATAGATTATATTACAAATCAGAGTATGAGAAAACGAAGGAAAGTGAGTTGAAGATACAACGAGACCTGGAAGAAGTAGAAAACACTTTGAAAAAAAGGACTGAGGAACTCGAAGATTTTAAGGAAAAAATTCAGGTGAATGAAAAAATTCTGACTGAGGAGGCAAAACGGTGCAAGCGCAGTGAAGCAACTTTACAAGAAAAACTCAAAGAGATCACTAACTTGAAGGAAATCATTTCGGAGAAAGACATTACTATTGAGACCCTTCAGGCACGCAATACAGAAATCGATAATGAAAATAAGGAACTGTATGAGTACAGACGAAAGCTTGAATCCTACCAACAGGAAATCACCGAATGCCAAAATGAGATACAAAGGCTGAGCGAAGGACTGAACAGCCGTGACCAAATGATTCGCAGGTTAGAGGAAATGGCAAGGAGAAGTAGCTTGTCTGGAGGATCATCGCCGAGCGAAAAAGATCAGGAGATCTTCCATTTGCAGGAGTATCTCAAGGTGAAGTATTTAAATTTTTTTCTTCAAAATATTTTCACAATACACTTAAATATTTAAAAATAATTTTTATCTCTATTAAATTTAAGGAAAAAGACAAAGTCATCCGGCAGATGAGTGACGATAGCAAGAGCTTACATCGTGCTCTTGAAACTATTCAGAACAAGATGAAAGAATCTGGTAATGTTGTAGAACTCCGAAGAAAACTTAAAGATGAGCGCAGGAGTAATGTTGAGTTAACAGAAGAGATTGCCAAGTTGCGAACAGAAGTGGAAATGTTAAGCAGTTCCAGGCGAGTCGAAGAGGATAACGATATCGCAGAAATGGTACAACGCGAGCTAAACTTGTCGGCGAGACTGGATCAGCAGCTGCTCAATGTCATCGATAGTGAACCAGAGGATAGAATGAAGAGAATGAAGTGCAACGATCTTAAGCAGGCTAATAAAGAAATCGATGAACTTAATAGGTTTAAGGATGATCTGGAGATTGAGCGTGAGATGCTGAGATCTCAGGTAGTAAACTGCTTGAAGTCTTTTGAAAAGCTAATATAAGCTTATATATTATTTACTTTAACTATTGTTTTGAATGCTGCAGATTGCTGAATATGAAAATAGAATAATGCAACTAAAGGGCGATGCTGAAGAAGAATCTCTGAGAATTACAAAAATGGAAGAGGAACTTGCAAGAGAAAGACACTTAGTAAGGTCATTGCAACTGCAATTGCAAAGGGAAAAGAATTCGGCAGAAGAAAACAAGGTTAGGGATACCGAGTTAATAAGCTTACTGAGGATAAAACTAGACGAAGCATTGGAAGTTAGAGACAGGCTTTTGATGGAACAGAAGAGTCACGAGGTAATGAACACCTTGAAAGATCAAAATAGAAAAGATATACCAGGTAAAACAATTTCCATAAATTTTTAATAGTAGATTACGATACCAGTGGCATAAGTCCGTTCTTTACGGCATGGAATGTATATTCGCTACGTTCGAACGCTTAATGCCGTTCCGTGAAGAACGACTTCTGTCACGTGTATCATACATTTATATTGTTAACTTATACTTACAATTTTTAACTTTGTCATTCTTATTCATTAAATTATTGACATTCATATTTGTAGATTTTGGAACCGAGTTTGAGAAGCAAAGATTAGAACTTGCGGAAAAACTGGAGGCAGAACAACATAAGTACGCAGAAGCCCAAGAAGTCATTAAGAAATTAGAATCCGAGAAAGATCGTCTTCAGAAACAATACGAACTTGCCGAAGCAGAAATTAAGAAGCTGACGAGTAGTTTAGATCTGGCAGATTGTGTCAAGGATCAAATGAAATCAGACTTGCGCAAAACTAGGGAAGAGCTTAAAGCTAAGAACAAAGAATGCGACTGGCAAAAGTCGATGCTTAAAACCATAAGCGAAGCTGATAGCAAGAGAAACCAGCAAAGAACCAGTGATCATTCCGAGTTGAAAAACCTTAGAAGAGAACTTAAGAATGCCCAAGAAGTCATTGTTAGTGTTACATTTACTTTTCATGAAAATTTTATATTTCCTAATTTGTGTATTATCACCATTTTTTTAGAATGACTTTGAAGCTGATATGAAAACCCTAAAGAAGCAACTGTCTGAATCTACTGAGCGCGAAGCACAATTGAGTCGTTGCATTGAGACTTTGACGGACAAAGAGACTGAACTAACGGAGCAACTCAGCGCCGCTAAGGCTGAAGACATAAAGTTAAGGGATATTATAGCGGATCAGCAAAACGAACTACAATTGTATCTTAGAAGAGAGATCGAACTTTCTGAAGAACTAAAAAGGGAGCGGTTGTCCCCAAATAAAAATAACTCGCCTAGTAAAGTATTGCAAAGAGTAAAGGTAACTTAGAAAATGTTAAAATAAATACTTTTTTGAATATAATGTTTCTGACACTTTTTCTTTTAAGGATCTTAATTCTACGATTGAAAGACTATCACAAGAGAAGGTACATTTGTATGAGAAAATATCGCATCTACGAGAGGAAAATGAGAGGTATCTAGATCAAATAAGGTTCTTAGAAACTCAGCTCTCGCTAAAGAACAAAGGTTATTCAAATGCTGTGAGCAGAAATGATACCGAAGAAAAAGTGAGTTTCATTTCTTATAAACTAAATTCGAAAACTGAATATTTTTTTCTTTTTGGATATACTGATTCAATTTTCACTTTATAGTTGCAACACTTCTACGGTAAGTACTTGCGTTCTGATAGTCGCCGTAAGGCTCTGATATACCAGAAGCACTATCTGGTCTGCATAATTGCGGGCTATCAGCGCCTAGAAGAGAATACCTTCGCCTTCCTTGCTCAACTGACTCAGACACAGCGCACATACGCACGTCGTGGTATGCACAGGCATCATGCTCGCGTCAGATTCCGTAGTGCAGTATTGGTGGTTATCAGCCTTCAGCGGATGAAATGGCTGATATTACGATGGAGAACAGGACGACGAGTTGGTGCAAACGTCGTTTTGGGAAACATAGAGAGACCTGCCATTACACAACCTATTAGACATAGAAGCGCGGGAACGATGACAGGACACTCACCGCCAGTTAAAGAAAGAGCTACCACAAAGTAAGAATGCGTAATTTTATATCTACTTAGAGTAGCAAGTTTTTCTTATTTACCGTTAAAATTGCATTATTTATTTGTCTTTTTGAAATCAGAATTTGCTTTCAGTGGAACTAGTGCATTTTCACACGATCCCTACTTTCGTCGTTTGACCGACATTCAGCAGAGTCTGCACCTGCGAGTACCTGAATCAAGCACCGACAATTTCAAATCGGATTGAAGGTGCTTCAAGCTTGAAGCGTATCAAATCGTGGATTCGATTCGACTTATAATAGAAACTTGACTTGAATTGCATGTAAATAAGTGTATGATACTACGAAGCATGTTATTATTGATTTTTATCTGCGAATGACTTGTGTAATTTTAAAGTGAGACAAAGGCTAAGATGAAGAGGCATATTAAGAGAACATCGCTCTGCTAAATTATCAAACCAAAGTTTAATTTTAGCATAATTTAATAATAAAACGTTTTGTATCTTGTCAGTGGAAATAATTCTTCGTTACCAGGCTAAGCGAAGTAATATAGTGCCTTTTCAATACCTGTGAATTTACATTGTTGTGAATGGCGTGTGTTTTTTATTGATAAATAAAGTGCCCCTTTTCAAGAAAATGTTAGCAATTATTTCCAGATTTGTGACCCTTCGATAATCCTAAAAAATAAAGATCACGAATGGAATCCATGTGTTTTAAACGCTATGATTAAGTAAAAGGTGTATTAACATAATACCAATATCTATTGTAAATCCCATCAGGGCTTTTGCGCATCGCCAATTCACCATCGAAAGAAAAGAAACGCCATTTTTAAATTCTTTACCTGGGTCCGATCACGTGATCCACAAGTAGGCCAATAGCCGTCTCGCACAGCGGGTGCGCATCAGCCCGCACTCCGCAGCCGTGTGCCGAAAAATCCCGTGCTAATAAACATATCCCCTGAAACACCCGCATCATCCGATATTTCATTTCAGTATTTCGAACTTTTCTGAAGAACAAATTTCTAGATACTTAAAAAAAGGCAAGTACAATAGTATCTATCATCCGACCTTCGAAATTTCAATCCAGCGCCATCTCGACATTCGCGGAAACGCGCACAGCGCACTGGGGTCTATCAGTCTACTCTGATGGGACCACCGCATTCGCGCGCGTAAACTCGCTCCGTCTCTTTCCCCCCTGTCCTCTCTCCCCCCGGCGGCAAGAAAAAAGAACAGGAAAACGCGCGCGATCGAGTCTATAGCGGGTCTAGCCTGGTCTAGCTCTCGCAGTGTTGGTCTGCATGCAGGTGCTGCTCTGCAGCCCTATAGGAAAAGTGCGTGCGCGTGAGGCAGCAGAGAGACGATTTCCCGCGCGTAGAGGCAGCAGAGAGGACGATGGCGGCTTGTAGCAACCAGCTCCAGAGCACGATGAAACAGCTCAAGGACGCAACTACGCCGGACTCCAAGACCCTGGCTTTAACCTCCCTCAGAAGGTATGTTTTCTTACTGCCCTTTGTCCTCTTCGAGGCAGTGGCTTCTTTTCTTGTGCGTTGTAGGAGTTAATGCCTTCGGCTTGGCTAAGAACTGACGCTGTACGTACATACCTCGCACAGATATATACATGTACTTTTACACAAGCGATTATATTACTTATGCAATGTTTGCGAGGATTCTGTTGTTGAGAGCTTATGATTTTGTGGGAACTTAATGTCGTGGTCCGTCGTTTTGTCAAAGAATTTTTTGTCGTTCCTTTGAACTTGAAATTTTTTTAATCTTATAAAATTATAAAAATAGACCTTGAATAGTATTGGCAAATAATGCTCTTCTGTTTACTAACACTTGTTTTGGAGCAACTGATGTATAATTGACATTGCGCTGTGCTTTGAAAGTTGTACACGAGGGAGCAGTCCTTTAATCAATCAAGCAGAATCAATATTTATTTGCAGCAATAAGAAATGCAGAAACTATTTTGAATGCGGTTTAGTCTGAATTCAACTTTTCTTTATTATTTTGAAATTTAGTTGCGTCAAGCAATAGTATCTATGAGAAATAAGAGCGCATTTATGTTACAATATACTTTTAAGGTCACTTTGATATGCATTTTTTAAATATAATAATATACTTCTTATATACATCTTAAACTTTTTAATAGCCCTACTTTCAACTCTCTAGATTTCAGTTATATAATTAAATTTTTTTTTTAATTTTTATGAAACTTTTACCTTGTTTATACTTGTTTGTATTACCATGATTTGGCGCATTTATTATCCATTGGTTATTTATTTTATATTGTAGATGTTGAGTATTTTAATCTTCAATAATTTTCAAAAGTGTACCTATTTATATAACTATAATACTAGTATCCATTTTCTTTGTAACAAAAAAATTTTACAACTTTTTAGAGTACAATTAGAAGATACAAAAGTTATAAAAACACTGAAAGATGAAGAATTTTGCGAACTTTGCAATTCAGTTATCAATGCAAGTATTACTGAAAATGACAAACTTCACATTGAGGCATGCCGAACTCTTGACATCATCCTCCCTGAAACAAGGAATAGAAATTTTGATTTCTTTCAGTCAATTTTACAAATTAATAGGAAGAAAAGGTTTGATACATTCATACTGTAATCTAATTTAGAAAAAGCAGTAAACAATTTTGTTATTAAATATATTCTTCAAATTTCAGACTTAAAATACTTGTATCTTTGAGTATATTAAAAGATGAGACAGTGGCAACAATTGCTAGCAAAGTGTCAATCTTAGATTTTTTGAAAAACTGTATGCAGTCTATTAATACAGCGTCAATGACTTGGCTACTAGCACAAAATGCAGATAACGTGGTGGAATTAAGAAAAATGGAAAGTAAGACTCTTACTGAAAATGAAGAATTTGAAGAAAAAGTAGTAGAGAACACTTTAAAATTACTTGGTAGGCTGTGCAGTATGTCTTCTTTTGGAATTAATGTTAGACAATTTGATACACTTTTGATGGAGACAGTGATTATCTTGGCTTACATGGGTCTAAGAAGACAGCGAGCTCAAGCTCTAATTGTTTTAAAAGAAGCTGTCCAAAATGATTTAGGTGTGCGCGTTAGATTGATGCAAAAAGAAATATGGGATTCTTATAAGAGTAGTTTACAGAATATTTACTGCAAACGTATGACGTTATTGGTAAATATCAATGACCAAGATTGGGCTGTTCAGTGGGAAACAAGTATTGCTTTAGTTGGAACAGATCTTCACAGGGGCTCAGGATTGGTTAATAGCCTGCTAAAAGTTGAAGAACTTGCTTTTAAATCAGCTGATCCTAACAGACGGTAAATCCACGGTGTATATTTAGTTTTTTTTTTTTTTTTTTTTTTTTTTTTCTAAACTTGCATTAATATATTAAAAATTTCAATTTTACAGACAAGCCTTTGTATCTTGGAAAGTTCTAATTGACAACTTTGCTCTAGATCAACGTGAATTGGCAACAAATCGACGCATTAAACTTTTATGTGTTCCTTTAAATGCTAAGAATAGCAAAACAGAGTTAATGGTGCTTACTAAACTTGAAGTTTGGTGGCATTTGATTTACAAAGTTTATCCAAGTATAAGCGAATGTATAGATACTGTAGTTGTTCCTTTTTTAACCATGTGTTTTGGTCCTTTTGGAGATAAGCCACTTTTTGTTCAAAAAACAGATACTAATGTTTCTTTGGGAAAAAAGTTTCCTAAAACACAAGTTTTTGCTCTTTATACTTTCATGCAATTGATTGTGGATAAGGAAGATTGTGCAAAGATCTCATCATCTATTGTTGTGCAAGATGTACTCCCTAACCCAGTTAGTAGTTCCGTTTTTGAAAATATTTACAAGATTTTCATTCACTGTTTTGGTGAAATTTTGCTCAGTTTGGGGTTGTTATCTGATGACGATGTAACACATAAATCAGAAATCTATAGTATTTTGTGGGATGGTTTAATTAAGAGAATTGAAGAATATGACAAAATGAAGGTGAGTTTGTTTATTTGATGACATTTGATTTTCAACAGTAATAACTAAGAAACTTGATGAATTGTAGGTTCCGATGTATCAAGAAGTTGTGAATGTTATTGTTGAACTGATGAAACATCGATTTTACAAGATACCAATGATTCGAGATTTTTTGTTTAACAAAATATTGAAAAAATTTGATAGCATTGCTAACAGTATGCAATTTACTGAAACTACACTGATGGATCTTGTACAAACATTTTTGCAAGTTGATAATTTCTCGCTTTTTAGAAGGTACTTTGATCTTTTATGTGTGTGTGCATTTATTAAAAAATAGCTGTTCGTTTTTATATATATATATAATTTTTTACGTTTTTTTTTATTTTAAGTGATCACTATCAATCAATTGAAACATTGCTTTGGCATTTAATTAAACCAAAAAATGCAGATGCTTATTATCCACAAACCATGGAAATGATGCAAGCTATATTAAAAATTTTAGATGATGCCAAAAACTTCAGCTCCAACATGTTAGTACAAACTTGAAGCAATTTTATTTTAATTATCAAACTATTCCAGTATTATAAAATATTATAATTCATGTATAGGTTTGCTGCTTGCGAAGTATGGTGTATTCTTGCTAGAATTGCAAAAAAGTACATTGAGGACTCACAAAATATCAATGAGGGCACCTGTTTAGAACATAATTTTAAAACTGTTGAAAGTATTATTTCTTTTCCCTTTACACACATTTTTACAGATGATCATGCACAAGTAAGAATTTTATTTATGTGTAGAATTATATGTATAATTCTGATCACTTTTACTCCAGTAGTGAGTTATCAAACTATATTGATATTTTATTTTTCAAATAGTTAAGAAGGATGGCTGAATCATGGATAGATTTATACAAACAGTTTGATTTCCAAGCTGAACTAATTGTAACCGTAAAAGCCAATGAAATTATGAATAAAACATCAAATATGCTCATAACAGCTTTGAAGAAAGAAAAAAAATGTTGTGACTTAGCAACAGTCTGTATAGATGGATTACTTACCACAGTAAATTACGACTATTTATCAAATAGTAAGCAAACAGCACTAAAATAACTCGATCTTTCAACTATTGTAAATATTGTTTAATCTTTAATTCATTCTTAGATAAAGAAGTGCCAGCGATTGTACAATTACTGAAGGATCTGACGTTCCAGTGCCTACGCAGTAAGAGCTTTGCTTCCGATAAAATCCTTAAAGCTCTGTGCGCGTTTCTCTTAAGAGTCTTTAGTCACAGTGCGGAAAAAACCGCTCAATACTTAAAAGTCATTGAACCCGTCGTGAAATTCTTACTTGCCGAAATCGACGACAACAACCTTGATCGCGAAATAATTAACACTTGGAGCACCATTGTCGGGCTTTTTAAGAAACTGCAAAAGTATCTGGATTCCGAGTTACTTGCTTGTTATAGGAAAACGATAGTTTTAGCTGTATTACATTTGAGTAAGGAAATATCGTCTTTAGCGTTATCACTTTTAGATTTAAAGGATATTGTCGATGAAAAAGCAAAAAAGGTAAATTGTCGTTTATTTTTAAATGTCATTTTTATATCATTCAGTGTTCTAAAAAATTCTTTGAATTACTCAAAAGGTACTAGAAGAAGTGATTTATGAATTAAAAGAGACTTCAGCTAAGAACAGTTTCGATATAGATGACATCAAAGAAAAATCTAACAAAAAAACTCGATCCCCTCACATCAAGCCGATCGGTAGTTTTCTCAATCGAAAAAGCGTTAGCTCATCTAATGCAAGAAAGGAGAACGGTAAAGAAAACTTTGAAAAGACAAAGGTGATCAACATCGAGCCAGATTCTCAAGATTTTGTTTTAATTAACACCGACGTTCAGCTGGACGTGAGCCGCCTCACCGATCATCAGAAAGAGATGTTAAAAAAACGCAGAGATGACATACCAGCAATGTACAACGACTTGACAGTTTCAAATTCGCAAGACTCGCAAGAGCTGCAGCACTGGTTTGACGCGAAAACCGGAAAATCGCCAGCAGCTACAGTGAAAAAAAATAACTCACCGTCTAATAACAATGAAGTTCCTAAACCAACGTCAGCCACTGCTCTACATTTTAAAAATATTGCAGATGTATTTAACATACCAGAAAAAGTTCCTGAAAAACCAACAGTGTAAGTATGAGAATTTAAACAAATTTTTTAAAATCATGAATAACAAATTCTAAATTTAAATAATTTAAAATTCAAACTTTATAGAAATCGGGTAATTAATTTTCCAATCAATAATTGTTTATTTTAAAAATTGTCCAGAATTTAAAGAAATCACGAATTTACAAATAATGTAAATATATTAAATATTAATTTAATAAATAATACTCGTGTTGTTTTTGTTTCAGGCCCGTGAAAAGCGCATCGCCAAAGACGCAAACTAGAAAGCAGCAAGCAGCTGATGAGGACGTGTCAGCAATTGAAGATTCTCAACAAGTCAAAGTAAACTCAGCGCCGATCGTGGTAAAGAAGTTAGATTTCGAGTCGCGCGAGGAGTTTCCCGCCGACTCGGAGCAGCAAGTTTCGCCGTCGATCATCGACAACTCCAAAATGCGGCGTAGAAATCCCACCGAGGAGAACAATGGAGCAGGTAAAAACTTTTGCAATTTCACAATCTTCGCTATTTTTGTATACGGTGTAATTTGTTTATTTTTGGAAGTGTGAAGCGGAATTGAGTTTCTTCGCAGCAGCGTTGTAAACACTCATAATCAATGCTCGATAAATTTGAGTTGGATGGAAAATCAGGTCGATAGACAGAATGTTGACGTTGCTGAACTTCTTTTTGCGGCTCAAGCAGTTTTTTATTGTATTTTGCAAGTCGGAGCATGCTTCTACGTGCTACCTAACCTCTAAATACATTTTCTAAAGATAGATCGTTTTTAGTCTCGGAGCGGGAAACGTATGATTTTCAAAACTTTACTATCAAGGTCTCGCGTTCTTTAGTTTTCGAAGTATCGCAAAATGTTCTTTTTTGTAACAACTGTATAGCAAGAAAAGGTATATTATAACATTCACTCGTGGATTTTTTATGTGGCTGTGCTTTACTGTTATAATATATAGACAAAACGCGAGCCACAACAGTGAAACACAAATGTTTCAAATATGTTAATGCTTCTGTCTATAACGTCTGTGTTTCATATCAATGCCGTTTTTTATTCAAATTAAAGCGACCATGGATTTTAATGCCTTACAATTATTTATCACAATAATATATTAGAAAAGATTCTTCAGAATCGTTTAAATACATAACATTAATTTTAACATAATTCATATTTCATTACAGCACCGGAGACTATAGTCGATAAGAACGTCCGAACGACGCGTCGCTCGCTGCAGCCTCAGCAGCAGCGAGTTACACTGCGAAAGTCTAATAGTAACGAACAGCTGAACACAAAACGCGGACGCAAACGACGAAACTCGGAGAGTAATTCCGAGAGTGTGCTTAACATTGTGCATGAGAAGCGATCCAGACGAGAAGACACGCCTGAAGTACTTAATAGCAGTGGTGAGAGTTCCAAATCGAACGAAGAGAACAAGAACTCGGTAAGATACAAAAGAAAATTTAAAAAATCTAATCAAGCTGATTATATAACATTATATTTTATTTCCTACATTAGGTACAAGAAATCGACGGCAAAAAGATTTCAAAACGGCAGTTAAACGAAATGTCTCGTCTAAAAATTGACATGAGGTTCGAGCCGCTGCCAAGTCGTCGTAGTGCTGGCAAACTAACCGAAAATGCAGCTTCTCATGCTGCTGACAAAAAGTCGATTGCTTCTAAAGATGACAAATCAAAAGATGAGAAGACACCTGCTAGCAAAGCTGAAACGAATCAGCAAGTTAATAGTACTATCAAAAGACGCTCGATGTCTAAAATTACTCCTTTCACAAAAGTTGAGACGAGTGTTGAAAAGGAAACAGAAAAACACAAGAAAGATAGTGGTCATAAGAAACCGGCTGCACCAGAAAATCTCCCGGAGAATAATAAATTAACGACTCGCAAGTCATTGGGTTGTAAAACGGAGCCGATCATCACTTCCAAAAAGAACGAGATTGTAGCAGAGACACAGGAAGAAACTCAAATTAAAGAAGCGCCCACCCAAATGGAGACCGATGACAACAAAGTTGAAGATATTCTGGGTACGAGTTTGCTGGTTGTGTTTACTTTAAAAAAAATATATTACTTATTTCGATTTTTTTTCTTAAAACAGCTAAAGATTCCGAGAGTCCGATTGATGAATCGGAAAGTGAAAGCGTGAAATCATCTCAGGATTCAGATATCGTAGAGAGTTCACAAGAACCCAGCACAAACTCGAAATTGGAAAAGCTGGAGAAATGCTTTATTAAGATAAAAAAAGTTGAAGTTGTGCAGGTTACGAAAACTATTGTGGATGAAATACAAGCAGAAAAAGAATCAAAAGAACGAAAAGTCATTGAAACCACGCCGATCGACTTGGTGGAAACCACGCCTTCCATTATTCAAGCGACTGCTGAACCTGAAAAACCTACGTCTGTCTTGCATGAATCAAAAAAAATCGAGAGCGTTCCAGGTAAAACATTATAAGTTAAGCATATTGAAGACTTAAAATATTTAAAAAAATCTATAATACTTGAATGTTAAATATATTTCAGTAAAGCCATCGATCCCTGTGAGTCATGCGTCTTCTCCAAAAAGTACAAATTCCCGTCTCTTCCGTTCCAAAGCCTTCCCCTTACAAGGTCGAGCTGCTCAAATGCTTGGTCTCGTTACAAAGCAGTCCCTCGCCGAAAAACTTTCTTCTGATGCCTCGAAATCAGACTCTAACTGTGCAGATGAGGGGACTGTGGTTCCTATCTCCAAAAAAGAGAGAGTCTCTAAAGAGAATGATAGAGTCTCTAGTCCCAGTACAGGCAGTCGACAAGAAAAGATGTTTAGTAACATGAACAACAGTATGAGGCAGGAAATGTGCTTGTCACCCTCAATAACAATGTTTTGTAATCTAAGAAATGATGGTGAACGTATTTCACCTAAACTAGATAAGCATGAGCGTGATAGTGAAAATGAAGTTATGCCGATGGAGAAGGAAACACAGAATGGTAGCGCTACAAGTAATAGCGATTCGTCGCCAAATGGAAAGACGAAAAAAGAGTTACCTTTACTTGAGTGGTCTAATGCGAATCCGCCATCTTTGACTGCATCACCAAGTGCCAGTATTTTAAAGAGGATGCAAGAGGTTGATGTAGAAACGCCTAATAGGGTAAGCGTTGTTGATCTTTTTCAAATTTAGACACAAGACTTTCCATTATTAGCTTTAAACATTATTTTTCCTTTTAGAAAAAAAGAGTAAGTTTTGCTGATCCACCAGTATCCCGTGAGATGGGTTATGAAATAATGACGGAATCATCGTCTCCACCAAAGCTTGAAAAACTGCCTACAATGCGCAGTCCTATTTCCCGAAAGGAATCAAGGAAGCATGCGAAACTACGATTGATTCAGATGGATCTTGAACGAACCGAAAAAGAAAACAACGAGCTCGCCAACGATGTTGAAACAAAACCAACCGAGCCAACAGTAATTGATGAATCGGCATACGTTTCCACTGATGCTCCGATGACTTGTCTCTCTCCAAAGGTGATGCTTTCAGCAATTCTGTCTGATATTTCTCTGGACGAATCGAAGATAGCTGCAGCCGAGAGTCAAGTAGTAGTTAACACTCAAGATGTGGATATATTCAGTGACAACAATGTTATTATATCAAATAATGAGAGTTTGGGTATAGTTCAAACTTCTACTCAGAATGAGCAGAGTAGCTCCTCTATTAAATTGGACTCCATCAACTTGTCGAATATTCTGCAAAAGTCTTCCGACAATCATAATCCTTCCTTAGAAGATACTGTGGACGTTGAGAATTTATCTTCCAGTCTTGAGGGTACTGCTAACTTGTCGGATAAAGCTCCACAAAAAAGTTGCTCACAGCAGAGTGGTGATTCAGGTGATACGTTACCGGTGACGGACTCAATATTCTCCAACTTACCTCACAGTCAAGAAACACAAAACAGGTAAGAGCATTTATATATAACGAAGAAATGTTGAAAAATCAGTAAGTTTAACATGTTATTTTTTTTTTTTTTTTAATTTAGTGTTGTCCAACTAATTGAGCCAGAGGCCCTAGATTCTACGCTTCCAGTGTATCCTTCGCTGGTTTCCTGCATAGATGGCGTAGAAACAATCAGTGCTGATTTAGTTGATCCTCTATTCACAAACGATCTCGCAAAACACTTGTCTGTCAAGTCTATTCGCTCAGTAGGCGACTTGGCGCAGCTGACGGAACGTGATGTCAACCGCCTACCTATTAAATCACCAAAACTTGCCTGCATTAAGAAGGCACTATCGAGGTATGAAAGTATGAAGAAACTCACTAGGACACCTGAGAAAAGGTCACCTACACCGAAGTCAAGCACACCACTTGGAAACAAGTCTAGGGAGAGTAAAACCAAGCCGGAGAGCATTTCATTTGATGATCTCATGAAGAATTCGAGTAACAACAGTGATCTAGCCTCGATTAATGTTTCGGCAGTATACGACATCAAGAGGCTCAGGAAGCGACAATCGATAGATAGCTCAATGCAGACAAGTCCAATGAAGAGGTCAAAGAAAAGCGACGAGGAAGCTTGTACCGAGCTGATGGAGCAGTGCGACGATGACTTCTTATTTAACGCTTTTGTAAAGAGGTTTGATGCTGGAAAAATTCTCACGGGATATAGAGTAAGTATATTATTAAAGGATATTTTGAGCAGTGTATAAGACGTTAATTTTGAAATTACTGTTTATTAAGGAAAAAATGGGTGAGCATTCAGACAAAGAACTCAAGAAAAAGACTTTAGACATGCTTGGACTAAGTGTTGAAGATGACAGTGAGGTTAGCTTCAAGACTTCCACGAAATCCATGGGCTTGCAAAAGGTGCTACAACAACTTCCGAAAATCTTCGACACAGACGAAAGCTTCTACAATTCTGTGCTAAAAACTTACAAAAAAAAATTAAAAGAGGTCATTGTAGATAAGTTCAGCTCCTCGGAAATGTTGACTATTCTTGCCAAAAAACTTTCCCAAGAAAAAGAGAAGGGTGAGATCGAACGAATTCCTAATTCAAATGATCTTAAAATCGTACTAGATAATGTATCGCCGGATTCAATAATGGATCAAGTTCTAGCAAGGAATGAACTTGTGTCTTCGGAAATATTGTTAAACATTGCTTTAGAGAACAGCCCTGAGAAATTGTCGGAGAACATTAAAAAGGCTATGTATAAGACTTTGACGGATAAACTCGACGTGTGTGAACTTGCCGACATGTATCACGAAACCATCAAGTCTGGGGTGCGCAAAATGCAAGAAAAATAAGCGGACGGTTATTGTGAATTGTATTTTGTAAAGCATGTATTGAGTTAAACAACTTGCTTAAGTAAGTTGTAAACTCGTCGCATAGGTTTTCCTTTGTTTTTTGGAACGTCATTTTGAAGACTGATCACGTCGCACACATTAGAATTTGTATTTTTATCGTTCACCTAACAACTATTAATGACAAGAATTCATTTTTTACGTATGCCTTTGAAAAAAAGCGTTAGTTGACCAGCTGTCCTGTTGGTTGGTAGTTATGTTTTGTTTTAAGAATTTGGTAATCTGTAAATATATTTGCGATGAAATTAAATCATATTAGCTGTATAATGAAAGAATTATTATAACTATGTAAAGTAATTTGAAAAATTTTTTCAAAATCATACTTTTTATCCTGTTAAAAGAAAAGTTGACAATTTGACATTAATAAGTTGCAGTTACTGATCTAATACTGTATGTATGTAAAAAAATTGAATACTTATTCAATGGTATTGTCTAGGAAAAATAATTTTGCATTGAAATTGCATAGATATGCCAAAATAAGAAAAAAGTATTGATTAGTTGCATACTTTTAAACGGAAAACTTTAATTGAAACATAAGATTTTAATATTTATTATTATGACTCTGAGAATCAGTAATTCAATACCACTGTACTTTCTTTGAAAGTTAATGTTTATATTTTATACCTACCATGTAATTGTAAGATAAGACTTAAATCATATAATAAAATATTAAATAAGTAATAAACTTCTCTGCGCCATTTTCTTGTGCATTGTCTAAAGAATTCTATTGTTACGCGTAGATATAAAACTCTGAGACCGCATCTATAGTTTCAGTGATGTGAGGTGAATTCCGAATAAGTGCTAAACTCAACTGAAAAAGTTAGAAGTAAACGCCTAATCGTCACCAAACACAAAAGCAATCGCGTTACCTATAGTTTTTCCTAATTCTTCGAACGTAATGTAATTCGTATAGGTAGTTTGCTGGACGGCTAGACGACAGAGCATATTATGTAGTGAGTACCTACATCAGAAAAACCTCGACGGTCGCGCTCCGCTTTTCCAATCAGTCCGTTCCTATATACACTTCCCGCACAGTATTATAGTAGCCGAGTCGTCTACAATCTACATCAGTCGAGCACTGAGAGCAGCAGCAGCAGCAGCGCTACGCTACGGCGCAAGTTAGTCTTGTGTGTCCCTGTCGTTGAACTTCACACGAATAGTCAGTGCAGTGTGCAGCGGATCGACGAGAAAAAGTGTGCACCCAACTCTCCCGTGGTAATAATGTTTATAAACATTTTTCCCGGTGGCCGCTGCGATTTTTCTACCTGATAAATCGACACGCAGCTGCACATTGTCGACCTCAGCAGTCGCCGCGTATAAGCTCCAATAGAACGAAAAGGAGGACGAGTCTTTTCGCGGGACATCCTTGGGCCGAGCCAGTCCGTAAGTCGATTTTTCTTGTCGACCTTATAGAAGAGTAGGTATTACTTAGTTAAGTTATAAGTACAGTGCCTCAATCCAGGGTACTTATATATAATATATCTAGCTGCCTTCTTTGAATCGAGGAAAGGAAGGAGAGCTTTCTGCGCGATATAACCTATTTTTAAACGCTCCGACGACGACGATATTTTTCCCTCAAGCGCAAGAAAGATAGAGACGGATGATTCACCTTTTTCACTTATTGCTTGCACGCAAGGTTTTATCGTTATACTTAGCCTCTGTCCATAGAAACCGAGATAAAGAAAGTTTTCATGTCCTCTTTCTCTCTGTCTCTGTCTCTCCCTCCCTCTCTCGAAAGAGGGACCAAGCGGTTTGACTCTCATCTAGCCGCGCGGCCCGAGAGAAAAAAAGTTGGTCAATCGTCGTCATCGGATCTCGATGATTAAAGCGGTCCAATTCACGGGCGCCGCAATTGGAGCAATATAGACGAGTGTCAACAAACTAATCTGGGACGACTCGCGGGAATTCGGCAACTAATCTCGCAGATAATAATTAGCTGCTCAAGCTTTTTCGACTCGTCGGAGAACAGAGAAAAAAGGCGGAACTCTTTTATCGCGCGCAAGACGACTCTGCACGTTTTTCCTTCGAGTGAGTTATTGATGAGGAATGCGGGGAAAATCGAAGTTTCGGAGCCAGTATAATAGTATACTTTAATAAAGCATTGTTTATCTTTTTAAGTAAAAATAATGTTCCTAAAATAATGTACTTTGTTCGCTTAATGTAATAGTCCTACAAATCTCGTGGATACCATGTAATTGGCTTTATTTAATTGGTGGGCCAAATTGTTGGTTGTTTTTATTGAATTTAATAATGTAGTAAAGAAAGTTCTAGGTAAAAGGTAGCCATTGAAAAATATTCAATAGATTATTAGATCTTGTCATTTTTTCATTTATTACTTAATAGAAAGTAATTTCCTAACCAGATAAAAGAAGTAAAAAAAATAATAATGTCACTCAATAAGAAGGGATCACACATAGACAGATTAGCGATGTAGTTTAGACCACTTAAGTCGATATCTCATCTGAAATTAGAACTGAAAAGTAGCACAATAGAAGCCTAGATTAATGATTACCGTGTCAGTGTGTGAATTTCATACATTTGTTCATGATAAATATAAGAGTGTATTGTCCAAGACTTATCAATTGCAGGCTGGCACACCTTATAAAAATTATTTGATCTCAATCAATTGGCTATAGTAATTCTTATGAGCTAAAGGCTTGGCTGATATTAGATACCTCTTGCAAGAAAAAGCAGTTTTATCGCAGAAATTTGTTTGTTAAAGTTCTATTTTATAATCATTCAATAGTTAGCTCTATTTGACTTACCTGAAAAACTTTTTTCATTGATATCTGTGGACAGGAAGTAGATTAGAATTGATTGTTTTACAATTAGAGCATGTTATGAGAATATTCATATTATATTTAATCTATCTCATTCATATAGCCTTCCTGGAAATTTAACTGCATGCGTGATGCGTGATGCATTTATTTTTTTTTTCATTTTCTCATACTCAATAGTTACACTACTTTTATATATTTAAAAATATTCAATAAAATCATTTGTACTGGTGAATTTGAATCACCAAAGCTTCAAAATATTATTTACAAATTTCTCTTTGCTTATCTCCTAAGAGATACGATACAAAGATAAATTTGGTGCCTATGACACATGCAATGTCGCTGACCCTTCAAAGTTCTTATCAATTAATTAGTCTTTTAATAATCTATTGATGGATTTTTTTTTAATTTTCAGATAATCAAGATGGGACGCTTTACAGGGAAAAAATGCCGTCTTTTGACCATGCTGTGGTTGACGGCATTCTTCTTCCTAGTTGAAATAATCGTGGGATATGTGACGAATTCCATGGCACTAATAGCGGATAGTTTTCATATGTTATCAGATGTGGCAGCCTTAGTGGTAGCCTTTCTTTCTGTAAAAGTAAGTATGATAAATTTAAAGTCTCTCAAAGAATCAAAATTAAAGAATACCAATACATTTATAATAAATCTTCTGCTATTCAAAATAATCATGAAGTATGATTGTAATACAAAGCAAAAGAGTATGAGAATACTATGCTTCAATACGGGACACTTTAATTTTTATTTATGTAATACCTATTGAATCACGAGCACGGTACAAAAAAATTAGTCAATATGTTATGTCACAGAAGCAAAGAAAGGATTATAGGGAAAGAAAGAAAAATTTGTTTGATTCAACTATTGTCTGAATGTAAGAAATAAGATTTGCTCCTTCATGCATGACAGTTTTTTTAGGCTTTATAACTGAACATTCTGCAATTGTTCACAACTACAATAGAAAGATGTCAGTTACTAAGATTAATCTGGAAACTACCAAGGTTTTTTCTTTTTATACATAATGAAATATGCTCACATAACGTCTTTTTTTTTGCATACTTGATTTGTTAGCTTCTTTTCTTACTTTATTTCCATACTTCATTGTGTATACAATTATGGAGATCTGTAGCAAAAAGTATTCGTTCATATTTAAAATTCACACAAATTCAAAGCAAATAAAAATGTAGTTTTCAAATCCATTGTTAAAAATGCACATACCGCAAAATTCAAGAATTCAGCCCTATTCTCAAGTAATTGTCTTCTCAGAACTTGATTGCTATCCACTTTTGTATTAGCAATTAACACAATTAAGTGATAATAATACTATTCAAATGCATAACAGAAGAGATAACAGAACAGAACTGGTTTAGCCATTATCTCAACATTTAACTTTTATTTTGCAGATGTCTCCAAAGAAATGGTCAAAGAACACATTTGGCTGGGCTAGGGCCGAGGTCCTTGGTGCACTGGTTAACGCTGTTTTCCTCGTAGCACTGTGCTTTAGTATTACCGTCGAGGCTTGCAAGAGGTTTATCGAAGTCGAGAGGATTCACGATGCCAAGCTCCTCGTCGTTGTCGGCGCCTTGGGTCTTGTAGTCAATCTTGTCGGATTGTGCTTGTTCCATGGTAATTATTTTAATTTTTTACAGAATCCGCGTTTACTTGTTGCATTAGAAAATGGTTCGCTTTGTTTCAAATGTTACAACTATTATTTAAAGCCCTAAAATATTTAACCAGCTGTATAGGTGAGGCCAACTCGTGGTTTTTTTTCTTTCTAAAATGACTTAATAAACTAAAAACACCTGGTTGTGTAAGGTTGTTCTCAAAATAGGTTTAAAATTGGTTAAGCAATTTAGTCAATTAGCGATGTAATTTGAGAAATAATTTTTAATTTATTCTCAAACCCTTGAAAATATAAGAATCTCTGAGATCAACTGTAGAGACATGGAAGCCCGTTGAATCTACTGAGCCAAAAGCGTTCAAGCGTGACAACGTAAGCTCTGTAGCATGCGAAATTGATCAATTTCATCCGAGACGCTTAAAATTTGTGGAGCATGCATAAAATACGATTCGCTCCGATCGACCGTATCTGCTTCTTTCTATCTACATCAAGAGACCTATAACAAAAATTTACCACGAGCCATTACGTAGTTTGCAGAATTAATTATATTCACGACGAAATTGTTATAAACTAATTTGACCACGTCTCCAAAGTCCGACAATAGTAACAAATCAAACCTCAGTGGTAACGACGTAATGGCAACGCATTAAACTTGTACCGCGTATATCTATACTCTCTTATGACATCGAACAATGAGCGCTCTTCTGTCGGAGCTATAAGGACACGGTACAAAGCTGCGGCGCGTGTCGCACCTTTAATGTCCCTCATTAACGTTATATCGTGTACTAATTACGCGTAGGTAATGCAGGAAGAATATTAAGTCCCTTCTTGGCTAAGATGAAGCGCGCGCGACAATGTTCTGTCGGTCCTGTTGCCGTCAGTCCCGTTCCTGTAACGGAGGCCGACTCGCCTTCTTCTTCGTCGGCTTCGCCTTCGACGTCTGGCATAGGTTAGCCGCTCACGACAAAAATATTCCAAGATATCTGATGTGTGTAAAATAAATCGTTGATTTTTAAAAATTAAAATAATGAGTTTCTCAGTGCAGAACAGAGTACTTAGGTGTTGTTAAATTTTAACGAGTGAAATTTTTTGCATTTATTGATTATAACTTGAAACGAAACAATGTATGAGGTTCTTTAGTTTCGAAAGTTAAAATCATATTTTGATTCGATAAATTTATCATCTTTTATTGGTATGTATCTCTTACTCTTTTCCGTGCAACCTGCAACTGTTGAGTACCTACACATCTATAGATTTTTTTCACCGTAAATTACGTTCCAAGTATAGTCACTTAAAAACGTCAATAATTTATACCGCCATGCATATCCATGCTTCTCGGAATAAAGTATATAATAGCAATGACGATGATTCTTCAGAATAGCAGTAAGTAATTTAATTGCACATAAAAATTCTAATCAAAAACATAATTTTTCTGTTTGATTTAGAAATCCGCGTAATCACAGCAAGTCATTTAATTATGAAATCTTATGATCTACAAAAATAAATACTAATCAAAAATGTTCCTACCCGCAGAGCACGGTCATGGACACGGCGGTCACTCTCATAGCATCTCGCGCAGTCATAACCGGCTTAGCACGCTGGTGGGCACTGATGACAACGAGAATGACGAGACCTATAGGCCGCCCTCGCCCCTCAAACGTGCTGGAGGCCATGGACACGGACATGGACACAGTCACGGCGACGGTAGCCAAATGAACATGCGTGGTGTATTCCTCCACGTGCTCTCCGATGCTCTCGGATCTGTTATCGTCATCGTTTCTGCCCTCATCGTCTGGCTTACCAACTGGGATTACAGGTAGCTTGCCCTTTTGGATTTTATGACGTCGATTGAATGAAAACTATAATACAGATGACTTTGCAATGTATGATTTTACTTTCTTTTCAGATTTTATATTGATCCGGCACTATCTCTGCTTCTTGTGATGCTTATACTGAAGTCAGTCTGGCCTCTCCTACAGGAATCAGCTTTGATCCTCTTACAAACTGTGCCAACACACATTCAGGTATTGCATATAATTGAACCTAGTAAAGAATAATAACCATTTGTAAGTCAAATTAATATGATTTGATCCTTGTCTAGGTTGATGCTATTCAACAAAGACTTTTGGAGAATATCGATGGCGTGCTTGCCGTCCACGAGTTCCACGTCTGGCAATTAGCTGGAGATAGAATTATCGCCTCAGCTCATATACGTTGCCGCAACCTGTCTGAGTACATGAAGATTGCAGAACAAGTCAAAGAATTCTTCCATAACGAGGGCATCCATTCTACTACCATTCAGCCTGAGTTTATAGATGTAAAATCGATTTACATGTTTATAAAGCATGAATCTTAATGTATTACTTCACGTCAGCTCATATTTGTGTTTTGTTTTAGTATCAATCTAACAGTGAAATTAAGGAAACTCCAACGGAAGATTGCGTACTTGATTGTCCAAAAACTGACAAGTCATGTAATCAGGCAACTTGTTGTGGTCCGTCGAAGCAGGTAAGACCATTCAAATCAATTATATCGCCATGCGCAGTTTATAAAGGTCGAGATCTTTAACAATCTAATCCTCAATTTATAACATTGAATTCAACGTCGTTCTTTAATAATAGTTTGATTGTTCTTCCAAGGAGAATAATCAATTAAAATAATGCCATCAAATATATATAATTTTATGAGCATTCAGATTATTATTAAAAAGTTAAATGGCATCATTTCGATGATTATAGATATAACATTGACAATTGTCCTTGAATTCCTTTATCCTATAGAACCAATCTAGAAGAAACGAACATTTTCTTCCATCCTTAGCCAACTCCAAATGCTTTGGTCACTGCTTACAATGCGTCAAGTCTGAAACGAGCACTGTGATGGGTAAAATTGTCTTGTATCATAAGAGAAAGAAAAGTGTGATTAAAGGAGTACACATTATACTCCAAATTAATAGATTGTCACGTACACAGAGTTGCTGCTTGTTCTTTCTTTGCGATTGATTTTTTTAAGTCTACCATTTAAATCACTTACGATGTACAATTTTCCCAATTTTTTGATCAGCAGTATGATTGTATACAAGGCTGAATGGTAACTCTGTGCCTGGCAAGAGAACGATGTACATTTTTTAACGCCTAAAACTGTTTGCTATAGGATGTGAAAGTAAAACTTGGTCAATTATTTTGTCAATACTGTTTACTCAGTGAGCAATTTATTTTGTAGGAATTTTGGACCTTTGATCCTTTTGGTTTGGTAATTGGAAGCAGTTAAGTAAATATTTCAAAAGTCTCACCTTAGTGATTTCAAATATTATAAAGTTATTAATCGATTACAAGCACTCTTTTGAACTAACGTAATATCGATACAACGTCTCCTATAAAGAGAACAATAAAATAACTTTTACATCCTCCGAGAATCGCAGCAGGCACTGCGCATACCGAATTGATACTCCCATCACAACGTATAAAATAATTTATTTTTTTTTTACAATTTCACTAATTAATCATTTGTTTCCTGAATTATTTTCCATGGTGGATTGTGCGCTTGCAACGAACAACGATGTACAGGGTCGAGAAACACCATCTCCGGGCGAGACACCATACATGTGCCGTCAGCGTAGCAGTTTGGCGCGCTCAACAAATTCGATAGCGGGTGGTGGTGGCGGAGCCGGAGACCCACAGCAGGAACTTAATGAGATGGAACGGGGCCACTTGCTGTCGCCGGCCTCTATGCCCAGCGTCGTCGGCCAGATGCAACATTCGCACATTATGTCGCCGTCGGTCTAAACCGCGCACATCTGTGTTCATGTTGAAAAGAGCTGGAGGTTTCCAGGTTTCTTTTTTTTCTTTGCATTTCTCCGGAAGGTCAAGTAGACTCGCATTGAACGTGTTACGTCAGGCTGGTTGAAAGAGGCTGGTCTTTTTTCGCAGATATTGGATCAAGTAAGAATTGGAGAAGCAAAGCTACACTTGTGTCACAAGCATGATAACTCTGTGACTTTGTTTTATTAATTCTTCGCATACCATGGTCTTACTGATTGTAGCGAAGGACTGTGATTGTTTTATTCTCTGACCAGACTAACGAAGACAGAACTAGCAATCCTTTCAAGAGATTCGCTCTAACAACTTAATTTTTAACTATGTTGCAGCTATTTCTAATAATTGCTCATTTACATACGATAGTAAATATCATAAGTAAATGAGCTACTTCATACAAAATTATACTCGTTGTCGAGAATATATTTAGCTGCCATTGAAACTGTTATTGAAGCTGCGTACAAATTGAACGCAATGATAAAATCGTCAAATGAAACTTTAATACATATAATGTTACATGAACTTTTTGTAAAAGAGAAAAGAAGATAGAAGAAATTTTTATATTTCTATATTCAATTTTGTATAAAAAAATAAACCCTCTGTATACTAAATTCATTTATGAAAAGTATGTATATTTCATAGAAAGTTTCATAGTTCAACTGTATATACTGTAGATTCAATAATGTTAATAAAAGTATTATGATCTTAATAAAAAGGAGGAAGTTATATAGCGAAACAAATGCTTTTTTTAATCCGACATTGAGTAAAATTAAAAAGTTAAGGCGAATCTCAGTCGACATCACTACAGAAACGTGTGCAATTAGTAGTTTCTTTTTTTTAGGATATCATCAACTACTTTTCTTCCATGTCTGAATAAATTATAGACAATGCAATTTAAATTTAAATATACTAGAATTGTGTTTTTTGTCATTTTTATTTTATACTTTCGTTCATCAGTTTAATGAAACAAATAATTTCCTACGACTTAGCACCATAGAAGTCTTTCTTTTCTAAAGTGAAGAAAAATCGAAGCAATGCATAGCCTCTAATATAACCTCTAAGGCTTTTTCAAAAAAGTATTAAGTAAAGAAGTCAAAAAACACATTTTTCAAAACAAAGGTCGCGAGAAAAATATCGTTTTTACAATGAAAAAGAAAAAAAAACAATTATTTGAAAAAAAAAACACAAAGATAGAATTTGTCGACATCATTAAACACAGACAAAAATCTGATACTAAGAGTTAGAAAAAAAAGAAACTTTGGCAATGATCTCTTTTCGCACAATTACACCGTCTACCTCCATAGCCGATTAAAGGCAATAAAAGAAAAAATACATTAATTGAGGGAAACAGCGTTGTAGTCAGCACCATATACGAACCGGATCGAATAATCGAAAAAATCGGCGCTTCGCATTCACGCGGATGCAAGAAAAGCTTATCTTGGCGTCAAAGGCGCACCTATATTGCGATAAGATTGTGGGGATAAAAGTAAATCAATAGAAAATACGAAAAGGCAAATAATTGTACTATCAAGATATAAAATAGACAAAATAGAAATGTAACTAACAGTCAGGAGTATGATTTACTGTAAGTGATATGCAAAGAAATAATTATTGTCTGGTACAAGAAGATTCAACTATCTTTTCTGTACTAAAACGTTGACTAAAGAATTATCAGATCATTGTGTATTCTGCGATTAACTTGTATTATGACAAACGGAAATACAGTAGATATTAGATGTACTTTTTATCAATTATTTAACTTAGAAAAATACAAAAATGTCAATGTGAAATGTATGGATTACATTTATTTTAAAATTGTATCAACTAATATCTACTTTGTTATCGCTAATATGGAAAAATAGTGCAGATACATTTTTTCTGTACACAGTGACCGCACATGTGCATAACTAAAATTTGTATCGACCATTAATGACAAAAGCATGGTATTGTCATACAAAACAGAAATGAAGACTCTATAAAACTGCGATTGTGAAACTCTGTGCTAGTGCGACGATCTTACAATTAACATTTTTCTGCCGGGAAATTCTGCTATTCTTTTTTTATTTAACTTAATTAATTCTATAGCTAATGTGAAAGAATAAGAAAAAAATATTCGGAATTGCTTTTATAAACAAATCATTGTCTAATAAATTGACTTTCTCAAAAGCATAATGGCGCTAAGAACAGACATGTAAATCAAATGAAGTGGTAAGATATGGAAGTAGCATAAAAAAGGAAAAATGTTGGTCGTTCTCGCTCTACAGAGAAAAAAAGAGTATTCATTTGGCTGTAAATAATCAAGTAATTTCTTTCTAAACGGAATGAAAGATAGAGAAATATAGAGAAAAGATATACTATTGTGCTCATTACGATGATTACAAAGACGTGAAGCTGTACATTTCAAAAAATTTTATTCGGGAATGAGCTACTTTTTGGGAGTTATAAATGAAGCTTTAACAAAAGATTTTATATTTTATTAGGATAATTTAAATTTTCGATTTGTTAATGATTTATCTTTATTTTATGAATCATTTAATTATGATACACAGCTTCCAAAGAAATAGTTGATTGATGGCAATATTTTACGTTTATCAACAATGCATTGAGGAATTTTTGCAGCGTGATGTAAACGTTAAAAAGTATATATGCAAAAAGTGAAGTTGTCATTATGTAAATAAATATATTACGTATTTGATTCCACTATTTAAAAACTGCTGCTTTATGCTGGCGGAATCATTTTTTATTACTAGCTAAATTTAACGCTCGCTCAATTTTCTTGAGGATAAAAGTTAAATTGTGACTACATTTGGACCGGATATTTGTTTCCATAACAATCAAATCGCTTTATCAATGGCTCTACAATATCCAGTCACCATTTTTTTAAATAGAAAAAAATAAGATGTTTCATGAATTGCATATACGTTTTTGTGATGGTTCTATTTTGTCAACTGTGACAAGTATTATTTTTCAATCATTGTTAAAAGCCCATGCATTTTATATAAAAAGGTCAAAAAAGAAAAATATTTTTTTTTATTTATAGAGCGAAAATATAGACAAATTATAAACGAAAATAAGCCTTAAATCAAAGTAACAAAAGTAACCCATCACCGAATTTAATAATAATGCGATTACGTGCATGTCAACTCAAGATTAAGCGGTAGTTTGCAAAGGCGGTCCGGAGTATATAAGAAAAAAATAAAGCAAAAAAGTTTGTCTGCTATAGTTGAAATTGACTTTTTTGTGCTCGCGGGCACTTTTGTGATTGCGTTTTGAATAAGCACTGAAGAAGTCTTCTTACTTCTAAGAAGTAATTAATTACATTGTAAATTAATCTTGCGCTTGATGAACAGAGAAGAAGCGAGTCAAAAACATTTTCAAACGCTGTATTTATTAGCCGTTGAGTATATAAGTTACGTGAAGGTTGAATTTTTAGCGTTATAGAAGTTCAGCAGAATATTTTATCCTTAGTTAACTTGTAATTATTAATATTAGTACTATTATTATTATTATTATTATTATTATTATTATTAAGTTAATATTAATACTGACGATCAATTTCCGTTTAACTGACAAATGAAGCGTTTATGATTAAAAAATTGTACATTTTACACGAACTATGTTAGTGAACACCTCGATTTTTATACAAACAAACGAATGGAAAATAGAAAAAATGAACGATATGCACTTTTATTGCTATTGATCAAATGTATTTAAAATTGTATTTTAAAATCCTATATAGTACATGCTCTCTAAAATTCACCAATATTTGTACAATTAATTTGGTTATTAAAAAAAAAAAAAAAAAAACTGATTAACAAAAATGGTGCATTTTTGTTCGGGGGATTCAATTACTTGGAAGTAGCTTTCAAAAATAAAGTGCAAGGAGAAGGCTCTCGAAGTTTTGGGAGTTCGCACAATAACATCGTTTAGGGGTTGAGAGGTTCAAATAAATTAAATGTATATTTGTCTTTGTAGAGAACAAATTGAAAATGTGGTGTGTAGTATACGTAATATCAAATAGTAACATGGTATTTGCTTTTTATACATCACTAAAAAACGTGAAAAATATCCGAAACGATTCAAGTTCATTTTTAAGACAGATCAAGTTGAACGTTTATATTTTAATAATTACATAACATGCAGTTTTCATAAAAAAGGAGAACTAAAATAGCTATGCACTTTGTATGATTGACGGAATATGCAATAACTCCTTTCTTATAACGATAGAATAAAAACATTTCTTCATTTTAATATTTATTCTTTATTACAAATGTCTTGTTAACAAAAAATGAAACTTGTACAGAATAGTGTTACATAAGAAGCTTATATACGGCTATGTACACCTTTTTGCAAACAGAATTTGTTTCGTAAAGGTAGACAAGTAAACATTACAATGTCATATAAGAGTGAAACTTTTCTACTCTCACGAGATCTTCTCATATAGTATATATTATAAATATAAATGCGCGCGAACATCGATCATCATCATTATCGCAGTGATGCTATTTGATCGACAATCACTGTTCGCGTACTTTTTTACAAGATAAATAAATAAAGATAATTCATTAAAAAAAACTATTATGGCTAAAATATTCGCTTTTAGCTTACATGGAGATTATTGGGAGTCAACAGACGCGAAGGATCAGCCCGTCGATAGAAAAACTGTTTTTTCTTTTAAAGTTTCTCCAGCTTCGGCAGAGAATCAAAAGCTAATCCTTGTTCCTCTTTTGATTCGCTCGATGCTTTCCCCCGGATTTTTTCACACGTGCAAACGCAAATGAAATCTTTGCAGTTAGTAAGTCGTACTTTGCGTTTTGAAATTTGAAATTCATATGTTTCGAGATTCTATGAGCGGAAGTGTGTGTGTATATATATATATATATATATATATATATATATATATATATATATATATATATAAAGAAATATTTATAATCTAATGTTGAATGAGCGAAACAAAGAGAAAATTTGATGAATAATTGGAAAATATAAATTTTATCCAGTCTGTATATGTTACGGCGTTATTTCTTTTCTCACCTTAACTGTCTACATCATCCTATTATATATACGCCTACTTCACGATTCATTCTTTTTGTTCCATTTAGTTTTTTAGTCCTTATAAACAATCTGTTTAATGGTCATATAGTACGGAATTCGGAAAACAGTGTCTTAAATGCCCAGAATGCAAAGCAGTGCACTCGTCAACGTGAACAATTATCTTCTGAGTAAGAACACATTTTTTCACGAGACAGCAATTTTTACAAGGTAGCGACGACTGTGTTGATCCATGGCAGGAAGTTGAAGACGTTTGTATAGACACCGGGAACTCCGGGGGTAGCGCAGCCTATGCCCCAAGCAACTATACCGACCACCTCCCATTGGCCGCTTGCTTTTTGACAAACTAGTGGAGCCCCACCGTCACCCTTTGAAACATTATTTTTTTGTATTGAAGTTGAAGATGTACATTTAATTTTATGATTGATCGAATATGTTATCATATAATCTGTCTATGTTTCTCTTTTTTCTTAAATTTAATAACATAAATACTTACAGTACAGGCATCTTTTCCTGCTTCGCCACCCGCGCACATGAAGCTAACTCGGTTTAGGACAAAGGCAGCTCCAAGCCTCGTTTGTTTGAGACGATTTTCGCAGTCGGTGTTGTCAAGGATCGGTACATCGACCTCCTTCAAGATACTTTGGTAAGATCCATTTGGTCCAAATAAATTTTTACCCCAGCCCGCTACGTAGCATCTTTTATGTAGAGAATAAGTTTAAATATCATTTTAATTTATCAAATACTAAGTTTGTAATTCTATAAAGATATAGTTTAAAAAAATGATAAGCAGTTGATCGATTGAAAAAAATTTCAAGTACCTTCTGCCAGTGACAGGAGCGGTAGTGGGTTTACAAGCAGTATTGACATTGGCATAGGAAGGAATGTTGACGTATCCGTTAAGCGTAATGATTGCCAAGTCATTTTCGAGGTTGTTGGCGTTGAACTGCGGGTGAAGCGTAATCCTGACGACATTCACCGTCACAGGATCTAGAGGTTCAGAGTTGCTTCGGGCGTTCCATTCACCGAGTCGTATCAACATGCCCGTTGGATTGTTTCTGTGAAAATTATTTCAAATGTAGAATAACATTTTTTTAAATTAAACTGTTTTTCTTAAAACGTTTGAATATTGCACTTTGCTATTGCTACAAGTAGAATCGGGTCATGTAAAGCCAGACAAATGATTGTTTGAAAAATTTTAATGCATATTATATTATATATATATGGATACGTAATCATGCAATAATCGATTGTTTCTTTTTTGTTTTTCAGAATATCATTATCCATCTGTACTGCATACATATAGTAGATTTTAAACTTTCTCAATTTTATGGACAATTGTTTGTCGCAAGTGGTATATAATAATTCTAACTGCAAGTTAACGAACCGCAAAGTAGAGCAAGGATCTTGTTTTATCTTCATCATCTTAGCCAGGTAGAATAATACTAAGTTAATGATGTTTACGGGTTGGCTATAGTTTAGCTCTAAGTTCTAACATATACTGCAACCTATGCATTCTATGCAATAATTTTTCATTCGCGCCCCGCTCGATTCAAGTTGGACGATATAATTTTTAAAAGTATGTGCATAATATAACTTAATGTCATGGCTATACATGTATCAATACAATTACAAATAATGGTTTTTAATATTATACAGCGAACGGTCTTATCGTAGTAAGACCTGTCGCACTTCCATCGAAAAGTCATCAATTACCTGGAAAACTCGACTATCCGTTGCCGGAATTATTCATTCGCTAGTGCATAAACACTCGGCACTCGTTGTACTGTCATAAAACTTATATATGTACAGGTTCGCGAGCGATTAACGGAAAGTGCTGCTGTATGTGCCGCGAGATCCGTCGCCACGACGACGGGAATCCCTAATTGCACATGAGTGTTCGCACCTGCTACACATTATAGCGGAAGCCTCGTTTCCGTAATAGCGCTCGTTTTTCAATTCATACCGTATATTTTTAGCACCTAATCCGCCTTTATAGCTTTTAATGTTGACCGCGACGAACACTTCCTATAAGTAGGTTACTTAATTTTACTCAATGGACTGCGTTATCGCGGTTGAGATGATTTGTCGTTGTTGAATGAAATTATTACCTTTAATGGGAAAAAAGTTTCGGAATAGAAAAATATGTATTCTTTTTATATGTAATGCATCTTAAGCAAAATCCAAGGGAGATTATTCAGGGAGGCCTTCAGTTAGATTGGTATACACGAGGTCTCCCGAAAACTGAGCTATATGGAATGCGTTTACCAACTTTTCATTTAATATTGAATAGTGAATCATCGCTTGCTTTTTTGTTTGTTTTCTCGACGGACAGGAAATATCAAATATGCCCGGAGAATTTCGTAAACGGAATCGGGAATTGTTTGCTGTGGCGGCGCTTGGAGCAGATGAATAGAACTGGCATCGATGCGTGCACAGTGAGAGCCGCGCAACGAAACGTTGGTGTATTATTGGAGCGAAGGCATTGCTTGCGAGCTATTCTTTTAATTTAATGGTTACAACAATGCTCTGCAATAAATCGCTATAAAGGCATGATGACTTAAATGCACATATTATAATATGTCGATATAAAAGAAATTTTTCCAAACACGCGCGTGAAATAGAGTAGGTCCTTATTCATGCCTGAAATTAGGAGGGAAAATTGATCATTTCGAGCGTGTTTTCAAAAGTGTTGCGAAATGAATTATTTCTTCCTTAGGTGAGGAATGGACCTATTTAAAAATCATTTTCGAGTTTTATCAGGTAATATAATAAACGTAATTTATTAATATTGTGTTGCCACTCCCAGGAACGAACAAGGACCTTTTATGCGGTCGTTGTAAAAACTACGACCTGCGGGACATGGGAAGAAAAGCTATTTCAGGCTGGCTAAAAATAGCTTATTTTTTCCCCCTGTTGCACAATATAGTAGTATATAGTACTATTTGTATTTGAATCAATCAGTGAAAAAATGCAAAGTTATTGCACTTACACGAAAGCTGCGACTTTGTGAGCAGCAGTGAGTACGTGGGTGGCATCGAGAAGAACACCGGAGCCGAGATAGGCCTGTTGGGAGTTCAATAGAGCCGCTTGCCAGGGGTAGGCTCCGAAACTTGCCTGACCAACGACCGGTTGTTGCGTTGGAGTGATTTTCCGGATGCCACAGGTGCCGTCCACCTGATTTTGATTGCCTGGGCTACAGCATGAGACGTAACCCGCAGGACAAGGAGTCTGAGGTGGGCCCTGCGAAATTTTGGTGATTTGAACATCAAAAGCCTGGTAGAAAAGTTATCTAATTTGACGAAATATAGCTTATATCTTATCTACCAATTAACGAATATACTATTCAAATATAAAGCAATGTTACGATTGCTTTGATATAGTTATCACATTACAAAAACATTTATCTTTTATTTAATCATTAACATTTTTGGTAATGATTTGATAATTTTTTCCGTGCGTATAAAAAATTAATAATTTAAAACTGCGAGGGTAAACTATTCTACTTTGTTAAAAAAATAGAAAATTGTAAAAAAAGAAAATAGTAAGAGATCTGAAAATTTTGAACCATGTACGGAAATTAGAGTAAATCGCAGTTCGTAAATACATTTATCACGCCTAACATCAGTTATATAGGGACATTTGAGAACGTGCATATTATCTGGTGCATTCTCATGATAGTAAATTTGCATAATTACATTGTTTACGATCCTGATATCAATGCCATTTCCTCCAGTTGGACAAGTTCCAGCAAGAACACACGTGCACTTCTGATTTGCTATCGTAGTGGCTATAAATGCGAATGTATTCAATGAGTCATTATAAAATTCAAACATCGAAAGTTATGAAAAGATAGGTATCGATTTGTGGATTAAAAAGATCGCTATTAGAAGCTGCGTGTGCATGTTTCAAATAAGCTAAACGGCGCAATTACATATATCTTTTATCAAAATCAATTATATGCATGATCATAAACCTACATTTGGACAACATTGCTCATAAACGTGTAACATAAAATTGGACTCTATGCAATACGAATGAATATTATAATGTCAAAATTTAATAAATCAAAACAGATAAACCCCGTCACCGTATATGCTCCCGGCGAGTAAATCTCAGGTTCAAAATACGTGTTAGTAGAAACGTCTTTCAAGATAAAAACTTCTTCAATTAGTGACATGCGGCGTTATTGAATTGCTCGTGAGCATTATGAAAAGAAAAACAAAAATACTTTGTTTGCGTGTCACGAATCGTATATATGTATAAATATAGGTATAATGGTTTTAAAGTAATAATTTATTAGGAAATTTTTCGACGTCGTGGGTGCGTGTAAAGATGCGATATAATGCCTCGATGATTGATGACAGGTGGATAAGTTATCTATTTAAGTGTGCAGATCGAGACGATTTTCGAGGGCTGATGAGAAGATCAATGATCCCCCTCTTGGCTTTCGTGGCTCATAGCCAGACGCATGCACTTGCCTTGCCCTGGAAAATTTAAATTCACTTCATCTATCGGTGTTCATCGCCGTTGGAATGTCTAATCTTTTTTCTATAATAAGTAGTGTTAGCTCTAAGTGGGATATGTAAGAAAAAAAAATGAACAACATTTCTGGGTACTCTCTTATGAAGATGACAGAAGTAGACGAATGCTAATAGAACAATCTATTTTTATTTATTTTTTTTCCACTCTACAATATACAAAATCAACAGCACACAAGTGAAAAAAAAAATAATAATCAAAATACGTACTTATAGCCGCTGATTGGGTAGGGTACACCGTCCCGATCGAGTTATCACCGTTCGTGAATACGATCCCGTTCTCGAACTGTCCCCGAACACCGGTCCAATGACAGCAGACCGCCAAAATCACCGTCAACCGAAACATTTCTCGCGAGTTCCCGTTACTATAATATATTGCAGATAGTGTGCAGAGAAGCACCTGATGGTTGTAGAGTCGAGTAACGACTATGCAGCCGTTCGTCACCGCCTCTACCTTTTATAGGTGAAAAGGTGTAACGGGAGGCGCTGCTGACGAATAGAGAAAAAAAACTAGCCTATGCATACAGTCACGCGAGATAAAAGAGCAGCGCTTTTCGGTCGTTACGCATTTGTTGAGTGCGGGCGGGGGTGTGGCGACCTTCCGATCGTGCGGTGTATGGCTGTATATTGCGATGTTATAATGTAATGAGTTACGCGACGATGGATATTCATGAGAGTTTTCGCCGTCGATTGTATAAGTGCATATATGTGTGTGTGTGTGTGTGTGTGTGTATGCCGAGCGTTTATTCTAATGAGGCGAGTGCGCGAACATTGATTAGAAAGTATAGTAAAGTTGCTTGCAGTTTTAAATTTGAAAAACGGCACTGTTTATTTTTATCTTCTTTTTTTTTTTTGCAAATTTCGAGAGTTCTCTATTTTGAGTCTATAACGAGTATCTGACGATAAAAACACGAATCTTAATAAGCAATTGCTTAGGAAGCTAGTTAAAAATACACAAAGTTTAAAGCAACAATTATAGTCCAAGCTATTTTTAGATTTTTTTTTTCAAGAATTACCAACAATTACGCTATCAATACACTTCAAATTTTGAGAATCGCGTTATCAAATATTTCCCAACATTTCATCCCCACGGCTAATCCGCAGTAACGGCATAAGCAGCAATTTTCCATGGCAGTGCAGGCTTACTGACAACAGAAAAACCTAATAAGACGGGGAAAAACGTGCTGCGGGCGAACGACTTCCGGCGCTCCGCGACAGTAATAACATCATCGCGAGACTTTTACGTCAACGAGCTCATGTATATGCGACAATGTAACTTAAGTGGGTCAATCTCGTAATGCGCTTGCTCACACCTGTATACGAGCAGGTGTGTAGAAAAATTAAGTCATAATATCCAAAATAGGAAATTCCAGTTTTGGAAGATTTGAGAGGTTCTGAAGGGTGTAATTTGTTTACAAGCTGTCGTAGGACGCTCAAGTTTGTGCCAATCATGTTTTCATATTTGTAGGATTTGTAGGACAAGGTGCAACAATGATCTTTCTCCTATTATCTGCAATGACAATAATGAACTTTATCTTTTTTCACGGTTCATTATAAAAATTGATGTAAATATACATTATCATTCGGAACAAGAAATGAGAGGTCAATATAAGAGTCTTATTCTACTTTTTGGTCTAGCTTATCTACATTTTGATCGTAAAAAAGTTGCTTATCTTATAATATTGCAATATCAACTACTTCCGTGATTCTAACCCATTTTTTCGTTGAATAGACAACGCAATCCAAATACTTTAGAATTATTTTTTAATCATATACTGCATGTTCGCTGCGGTAAAATAAAATTATGAAAAATAGCAGTTTTATGGTTGTCTGCAAGGAAAATATCCGCGAGCAAAATTGGCGCGAGATTTTAATCTATGCGATGAGTAATAGAAAAATGATTGTGTCGTCGACTATTTTTGATCCACTAATTAAATTTGACGCGTCGCGTAAACAAAAAATACAACGATTAAAGCAGTTCATTGTTTCAGTTAATAGAATACAATATTGCAATATAAAAATGTCTCTAACTGAGCAGTATTTGCCTTTTTTTAATTCAAATACTGGCAGATCATACATGAACTAATAAATTTATCATTTTTTCCTAACTCATCGTCGTTGATGATAAAGCGAGTGATAAAATTCAATTAAAAAAGAATATTTCGTCGTTGATGTAAAGTTCAATTAAAAAAGAATATTTCTTTTTTAATTGAACTTTACATCAACGACGCTGAAACCAAAGAAGTGACAAATTGCATCTATAATTGCGGGTCTGATAAAAAATATAGTTCCGGTTCACATATAGCCTCTTGCTCATTCTGCTATAATAAGCGAAAACTATGAAGCATTAGACCTATATGTGAAAAAGTTGGGCAATTTCACGCAGTTTTCTCGCTTAAAACGCCAAGCATGGCGTCCGCTACAACTGATGCATTGTTCCAGTGGACATTCTCGTTCCCCTCATATCCGCGCGCAACTTTGCGCTTTATTGTACATCTTTTTCATCCTCTAACGACGCAGGACGAAGGACGAGGTTATTTTCGTTTCGCAAAAACAACCTCAAGGGTAGATTTTTTCGCGATATTTTTTTTTCGCGCACGCGTTACATAAATAACACATTTACAGGGAAAAGGATTCACGCTTCGGCCAATCAGTATATACAGACCCGGCGCAAGTCTGCGGTGACTACAATAAAGTCTGCAAGTGACATGTGCGCGCGAGCGAAAAAAAAAATTTCACCAATAAACTTTACATTAATGTTTTTCCCTACTGAGTCTCGTGGATTACTGTAATCTATGAGCTAACACGTTTTGCGCAAAAACATCCCGTATATATGCAGTCGAGCGCGCGGAGAGATTATACATTCTTTTGTGTTTCTCAAGAGCTGATGCAACGTGACGTTGTTCTTATCGATACTAATTGTTATCTCTAAATTAAACAGTTGTACAGGAGAGGCTGAATTAATGTTCGATCAATTTTATTAAGATATATATATAATACTAGACGCTGCGATTTGCTTTTGAATGTGTCATTATTTCGGACGTGCGTGCAGCGCGGCAGTATATTCACTTTTTGCTACTGCTATATTTATGAGTAAAATTATTTTTCATAAATTTTTACTTGCGATTTGCATGGCAGATCTTGTTGGCATGTACTGCTTATTTTTACAGTATAACTACCGCTCGATTTGCCCGAGTACTTATTCATGTGGCACCTGATAAGTAGAGCAGCTGACAAATACACTGCGTCAGCACTTAGTCATATATTAATAGAAATGTTCGTCGTTCTATATATATATATACCATATAATATTATTGAATCGTGACATTGCAATACAGCTATAACAATAAAAGAATAGAAGGTTTCAGTTCGCTGAGTTACGAATGTATTTTGCGAGATTTCACGTCGTGGATTTATACAAAACAATATATTTTATCGATTGTACACATTCGATCAACAAGGCTATGATATATTAATTTGTAGCTTTTACATATCAAAGAATGAAGTATATATGTGGCACGCAATATATACCTTTGTGGATAAATTAATCAAAACGAAGATAAAGCATTAGCAAAATGAAGACACGTCAATAATCGATGCATGTATATATGTATGTATGTACATAAAAAGTATACTTATATTTCTTTATAGTATTCATAGAATTCTTTCTCTTTATTATAATAGTATACAAGCTCAATCATATTATGCAGATATACTTATTTTTTTTCTGCAAATATATAGATGTCATACAATCATCTAAGATCATAGCAAACATTTCTGGCGTTAAAGATATATAGCAAAACTTTCCCCAGCGTTTTAGAGTATTGACCGCACTGCAAAACAGTGCATCATATAGTATATCGCTTATATTATATCTCGATAAGATAAACAACCAGTATTTTTTTGAACTTGTATGATTAGTGCTGTTTGCGACAATTATTGATCAGTTAATCCCCCAAAGATTAGTTTCAACAAAATGTCGCGACTGGTTGCACTGATTCTAGTACCGACACTGCAATTATGCATGTTATTGAATATTACCGTTGCAAGTAATTACAATTTTATATTATTTATTGAAGAAACAATAGCATAATACGAATTTCATTCTTGCAATATCATATACAGTTACATTTACACGTAATCATTATATCATATCCACTAATAATAATAATAATACGTAATGAATAATAGGAAAAGCTTGCATTTTAAATTATTCAGAAATTATAATTAAAAAAAATATATATTATGCGTAGTTAATACAATCAATTATTAATTAGAATAGAGAGAAACATCGTGTCTGATATTTTTAACTTACGTGTCTAAAAATCTAGGTCTCAAAATTGAACAACCATTTAGCAATTGAATATTCTAAATTTTTAACCAATATACGATCTTGTCTCAAATAATTTTACTAAAAAATATCGTGACATTTATTTTTGTAGTAAACGACAATCATCCGTGTCATCGAGAATGCAACGACGATACTGTACCCATGACGTGTCACTACAACTTTATCTTAGACGTGTATTCTTCTATGAGTAAAAAATGTGCCGATTGTCCATTTAATTTAACGGACTGTTTCAATCCAGGCTGCATACCTGCTGAGGGTAAAAGGAAAGCATTGTATCTCGTGAATCAGCAATTACCTGGACCAGCTATACTGGTAGAGATAAAACAATAAGTTGCATTTATAAATAAGAATCATAAACCTCAGTTATTTTCATAATTTATCTAAAGATATCACGACTTCCTATAGAGTCAAATCCCACATAGCAAAAGTCTGTTGGAAAAACGTTTCTGCAACGGGCTTTCAGAAACTCAAAAACGTTTCCACTGAAGTTTCAAAACGCGGTAGAAACGTTTCAGAAACCTTCAAAGCGTTGAAGCGTTGAAGAAACGTTTCTGTAAACGTTACTGTTACATAGTTTCTGGCAAACTTCAAGTTATCTTAGTTTACGCTTCAACGTTACAGACATGTTTCTAAAACGTTTCACATGAACGTTTGAATAATTGTAAAAAGTTAATAATTAACAATTGCATCTTAAGAGAATGACAGTAAGCTGCCCAAATTTGGAAGTATATTGTTTAATAAAGCTACTATATAATTTTAATAAAAATGGCATGGAACTGTAAATCGTTAATTTTTTATGAATACGACAATGTTATGAGTAATGCGATTCGAAGTGTCAATCTAAATATTGGTAATCAAAAGTATCCGAATTCCAAAGAAACGAAACAGCAAAACGACTCACAATTAAGAGAGATACTATATTCATTGTTTTTCATTTTAAAGATAATTTCTTTCAATTAATCAGCAAATTCTTGATTTCAAGTAATAATAAAAAAATCTGTCTTTGGATATATATAAGAGAAAAATAAGATAGGAACAATGTGTCACGCCAAATTAAGAAATATAATAAACAGAAAGATAATAACGTCCACTTTCTTCGGCGCAGCTTATTTTTCATTCTAGCTGTTTATCAGAAATAGTCAGCTGAAATAATCTGTATCGAATGGAAATATTCAAATTTAAGTAACGTTGCGCAATTTGAAGTAAAATAAACATCAAATAAATGAAGAAATAGTTATCAAAGGTGATAAAACAGAACTTATTATCTTGAGGCACTATGCCGGGAACCCCTAATTTTCTGTATAGTTGAGTTTTGGCAATATTTGATTGTTTTAATAAATATAAGTTGTTTCTAAGTGATTTCTATGTTAAAAATTCACGCAGCGAAAGGTTCTTTTGAACGTGTCTTGACTTATGAAATTATTGAAAGCATTTTTATAGCATACCGGACACAAGTCGGCATATGCCATGCGCTGGTTCGGACCTTAACGAAATTTCAACATTTTTACGTGAAAATGAGATATAAGTATTTAAATAGGTAAAATCTGATGTGAATATTATTTTCATACAAGTGTGACTTAAGTTGTTTTGCATGTAAGCCTCAGAATTATAAATAAGAAGAAGTATATACTTTATGGTTATTATTCTCCTATCTCTATTATTTTTACTAAATTATTATCTCTATTAAATTTATTAATATCTATAAACATTTTTAATAAATATACCTATACATTACCTGTAGATTTGTGATTTTTGCGATATTTTATACTTATACTCTAAAAAACAGGTATGTAAAGGCGACCGAATAATAGTTGACCTAAAAAATGATCTTCTAACGGAAACGACGAGCATCCATTGGCACGGTCAACATCTGCAAGACGCCCCGTTCATGGACGGCGTGCCCTTTGTCACGCAGTGTCCAATACCACCCGCTGGCTTGTTCCGCTACGATTTTGTCGCCGATTCGGCTGGCACGTTCGTGTGGCATTCCCACTCGAGTAAGCATATACCAATTGTTGTTAATAACAAAAGCACGACCTATGTTCAGACGTTTTTGATTGACAGCGAAATATCGTTAAAACGTATAAATTTTGATCAATATCTACCAATTATGAATAAGATACACTGCGTGACGCATGATCGCTGAGTGTGAGTGGGCTTTGTCGCTTTTTTAATATCTGGTGATAGAAATATGCCGAGATTCTTGGTATATGAACTCAGTGCCTATTGCTTCCTCCTAGAGGAAGCTTTGTAATAGTAAAATTTTGTGTTTCGTCTGTATTGTATACCGTAATATTTCTGGAACTATACTCGGTCAATATCAATAAAATTTGACATGCATGTATATTTTTGGATTCTAATAATTCGGGAAAAACATTTATTTTTTATTTTTCTAACTATTTTTTATTTTATGTCCAATTTTTGATTTTTGAAAAACACTATTTTGCGTTTTCTTCAATCATCCTACTATCGTTACAAACAATTCAGCTAATGATTACCCGCTTTTTCCCGTTTGGTCCTCGGGATCGACCGCTTTGTTCGGCAGATAAAATGAAAAAGGTGATTTTTTTTTTAAATTCATATCTCTGAAACTAAACATCATAACCTCACGAAAAAAATCATGTCGATGGGTCACATGTCAAACTATATCCCATTAAAATTTGAAATGATTTGACTACTTATTTGTTTAGTAAAAAATCGAAAACTGGAAAAAATGAGTTTTTTTTTGTGCCTCGATTACGGAAGTAAATAGTATATTATGACACCGTTGTGGGAGATGGTTTTCTACCTTGCTCGAGGTTTTTCGCACGAGCGGAGCGAGTTTGGGAAAAAGTAGATATTTTATGTGTCTTGGCTAAGTTCATTGCGCTGCTTTCAAATCCCTATGGTTCTTAAGATATAAAGGTTTCAATTTTGTTTGAAAATTTTTTGATCCCTCGTATCTCTAAAACAATGCAGTCAAATGCTTCTAAAATTTTAAACGATTTCGTCGAGCGGTTCTCAAGTAAAGAGCTAAAATGTAAAGACTGATTTTTCTTAAAACTTTTTCTTCCTCTTATAGGGGTGTCGTTGCACGTCGTTAAAGTCCCTCCCTATTAATTTATGTCAAAATAATATGTGTATATATATATATATACACATATATACACATCAGTATGACATATAGTACACGAGTACTGCCAATCCTTGCGCAGATGGCTTGCTTAATTGCATTCGAACTTATTCAGATCCACAATATTTTGTATTATTTTTTAATTGCTCCTTCAGCAAAATAATCGAGATTGAAAATATTTAAAAAAGCATTAACATTGTATATTTCAATAATATTTTATCTATATTCTAACTATAAATTTAGTTGGAGGAAGCTACGTGCCAATGAATTGGCATCGGTTTTTTTTTCCATTCCTACCGACTCATACACACAAGTGGAAGTTCGCGGAAGCATCCTTACCGTCTCTGATGACCATTTCGGACTTTTTTGAGTTAATCAAATTCGTTTGTGCAGTGATAAACTCAGTACTTTTATATTAATCTAAGAACTTGTACGTATTTTCTAGTTCTTCAAAACTTGCTTGATGTACAGAAACCCCGTTGAAAATTACTTTTACCATGTTGTTTGTACGCGCATTATTATAGTAGAACCACGGATTTTCACTCGTCGTAGTTACCATTATCTCAAACTAACCAATTGCTTTTTCTAAGAATCAACAAATGTATACTAATAACACAGCATATTCATACTTTTTATGATTAGGTCATATATGGCTATGTTATCTGTTATTTTGTTTTTGAAAGTTCAAAGTAATGTACCACCAAGAAAAATCGTTTGTTATTCATATTTACTATAAATTATTCCAGATGATCAGCGTGGCGAGGGGATGTTCGGTTCGATGATAGTCCGGAGTCCCCCGAGTTCCGATCCTTTATACGACCAGGACGAGCACGTCATGGTCCTGACCGACTGGACACGTATATTTGGCGCCGAAGTCTTTGCCATCGACGTGAACACGGGAAACTTGGTGAGACCGCACACGATTCTAGTCAACGGCCTCGGCAGATACCTACCGATAAAGAGTAAAAATGGCTCGGAGATGCATATGCCCACAGCGGTTTTTAAAGTCGAGAAGGTATGTCGAGGAGTATGGCGATTCTTTCAAAATTAAATATACCTGATGAAATTTATGTCTATGTAGGGTTTGAGATACAGATTCCGAATAATAAACGTCGGAGTACAAGATTGCCCGATGGAAATGTCGTTCGATAATCACACTATGCTCGTCGTCAGCTCCGACGGGAGAGATATCGTTCCGTTAGAAGGTATATATGCACACAATTACATATACTATATCGTTATAATAAAAACAAGATTTCTCTTTTAGCCGAGTTAAAGAAATAGAATGATAATTTTGCAACTTAATCCTCAAAACACACCTGCTTTCAGTCGATTCTCTGCGCATATTATCTGGCGAACGCTACGACATAATTCTGTCAGCCAAGCAAAAAGCAGAAAACTATTGGATAAGATTCCGAGGCATGGATGGGTAACTTTCCAATTAAATAACTCTGATATATCACAATCCAAGGATTAAAGCGGATTCGTCTCATTGCTTTATCTTTGCGATAACGTGTGTACACGATGATGGTTTGTTTGTGTTTTACGCAGAAGCGGAAGCGCTTGTGACATAACGAAAGCGCATCAGGTCGCTGTGCTGCGGTACAAAGGTGCTCCCGAGGAAGAGCCTGCCGCGAAAGTGGCTTACGAAATACCCTCGAAGAAAAATATGAGGGTGAGAGCTTTTTGCTTGTTTTAACACACGCATGCATCACCCCGATTAGCGCGGAAAATCAAATAATGGAGCTTTTTTCGTACTTTCATTAGCAACTGAATCCTTATAATGAGGGGACGGAGACACCCAGTGCTATTAGTATCCCTACTTTGAATTCCGCGGAACCTGATGATGCCACAAGTGAGAGTCAACCGGACCAGCAAATCTACATCAGCTACGATTACCTAAACTTGTATGAGAGAAATCATCGCCGGCGGCTCGAAAATATAGATGGTTTATAATACATATATATATACCTACATGCACATAATACTCATGTATACTTATGATAAACTTATGCTTCTTACAGTGCCGGCAGTGGAATCATTCAGGACTTTATGGCAGCTGAACCACATAACGTTTAAATTCCCCAGCTTTCCTCTTTTGACGCAACCGGACATGATTCAGCCTGATACGCTATGCAATTCTACCAGTGCAAAGAACTGCTTGAAAGAGTACTGCACGTGTACTCATGTAATAAATGCAAAACTCAACAGCGTTGTGGAGTTGATAATCGTGGATGAAGGTTTGAATCATTACTGGGCACGTTGTATCGTAATAACACAAATTTTACGCGTGCCGATATGATCAATAGCTCGAATATTTCACAGGCAGCAAAATTTTTAATCATCCAGTGCACCTGCATGGCTATCACTTTCGCGTGATCGGAATGGAGAAGTTTAACGGTACGATAACGTTGGAAAAATTGAAAAAGATGGATAGAGAAGGCAAGATACGCCGAAAGCTGCGTGGAGCTCCTCTCAAGGACACGGTGATGGTGCCTAGTGGGGGCTACACGATTCTCCGATTTCATGCAAACAATCCTGGTAAGTTTTGTCCTTTTTGAACATCATACACGTATAAAAAGTATTGAATTACAACTTTTTTCCAGGATACTGGTTTTTCCATTGCCATTTTGAGATGCATGCAGATATCGGTATGGCCTTGATGTTCAAGATCGGCGAGCACGAAGATTTTCGGAAGCCACCCGAAAACTTTCCTAAGTGCGGGAAATACAAGCCGTATTTCTAAGACGGCGTTACATGATTTCATTGCGATTATACTTTGCCTTATGTGAACACGTGGACCGTCTCGTGAGTGTAAATAATAGCACCTATAGAAGTGAATAATTATTTCAAAAAAATCATTTGTATAAAAATACATTTTTATAAAATAAATAGAAAGTGTATACATGAAATAGAATAGAATTTACGTTTAATTTGGCATAAAAGCTCCAATGAAAATTTCAGATATATCATTATCCTATGCACTATTACGCTTAGATAGAGATTATGCTTCGCTGAAGTGAAATTTTGACCAGCATCAGTCTAATTTTATACATTAGAAACATAAATTTAACAAAAAATTGAATATACCGCATTAAAAGACGCATCCTCGCATGCAACAACTAATCGTAAAAGAGTCAAAGACGTCTAATAATTAATATTAATCTCGAGTAACGAATCCTACTGATATATAGCCGAAATAAATGAAAACCTCTCGACCCGTACAGGTACGCGTATCAATCGCGACTGTTATCCCAACTCTCGTTATACTCATCCCTCCCATCGATATCCCCAAGTATAATATTGCGCAAGCTTTGGAAATAGCCAATGGCGATCGATCGAATCATACACGCTAATCCCGAAGGAAGGTGTGAGCGCGCGCGATCGACTCCTTCTTTTTCTTTCGTTCATAGCTGATAAGATAATGAGCCCCGATGAGACGATCAGGATTTGTATATTTACGATATGACGGAAGCTTGGGCGATGAGTTGAATTTTAAGTGTCATCGACTGCGAGGATGTCGATGCCTGACCTGCGTTTAATTGCTGTTCTACTGGTTGCATGCGGCGCACGGCTGTGCACTGTTGATGCTGCATCTGAGCCCGACGAGGGTCAGTTCTGTCAATGGATCATCCGTTTATTCATTTGTTTCGATATTTTGTACACCTTAGAATAAATTCTGTTTTAACGTCGATATAGCCTATTCGCTATTCAATAGTGCACATATTAAATTAATTACATTCACCTAAATTGCAATGCCAATTCAAATTTGTTTTGAATGCAGCCGAAAAATTAATAAACATAAAATCTCTTACTTTCGCAGGAAGCAAAAATGATCACCCAGACAAAATTGGCCTGCTACCTCAAACCTACGGCATGGGCTTACCGGACGACGAGGTGGACTGGTCCCGTCATCCCTGCCGCAGGCAATGCCGCTCCGACCGAGAACCTCTGACCTGCCGCTACGGCCTGACCGTCGAGCGATACAGCAGCATGAGCAAGGCCTGTTACGATTGCCCGCGAAACCTGACCGATTGCTCCAGACCACACTGTATTCCAGGGGACGGCACCGAGAAGATGGTCATCGTGGCGAACAGGAAGCTTCCGGGACTCTCGATCGAGGCGAGTGATTTTCAGTGATTTTCATATAGGCTGTCGTACTTTTCGTGCACTTTAACGCTATGCGTGTAACTGTTGATCATTTTCTGTGGCTTAATTGGACAATTGTGTACTATGGCATCATTACATTGCGCCAGACAGTGGGAATTCCGCAAAATATTGCCGAACCCGAGGTTAAACGACTTCAATAAGAAGCCGCTTTGTCGCAATGAGTTGTAATGCGGTCACGTGAACTATGACGATGATTGTAACAATAACTGTGACGATTTTCATGCGCTGCACATCAGGTATGCAAAGGCGACCGTCTGCTGGTGGACGTGACGAACAAGCTGCCGACCGAGACGACGACAATACACTGGCACGGTTTGCATCAGCGGGGAACTCCATTCATGGACGGAGTTCCCTACCTCACCCAGTGTCCCATCATGCCTGGACAAGTTTTTCGCTACGATTTTATTGCCGATCGCCCTGGAAGCTTCATTTGGCACTCTCACAGTGGTGAGTATCGAGAATGTGAACGCGTGGCTAAGTTTTAAAGTATATTTCGTGCTTCTCACACATACATTATATACCTAATTCCTCTCTTTTTTTCCAAAAAGGAGAGCAACGAGCTGACGGTCTCTTCGGCGCTCTAATAGTCCGCTCACCTCTCAAGGAGAATCCCTACGGCGGAGTTTACGATGAAGACGACAAACTCATGGTGATCAACGAGTGGACGCACAAGACGGGATCGGAAGTCTTCGTTATGCAGTATCAGAACGGTCAAGGTTCATTACCGAGCGCGATTTTGGTCAATGGATTTGGTAGACTAAGTTATTCGGAAGCTGAAAATATGCCGTTGGAGGTTTTCCAAGTTGAAGAGGTGAATTTAATTTATTTTTTTCCCCATAACATTATTTGAGAAAATATACAGATCATATAAGCAGATGCTGTAATTACAAACTGTACTTTTTTTCTTTTTGCTACTGCATATGTCAGTCAATTTTTATGATCGGCTTTGCTTATAATATAATTTTTCACTTATTGACGACTTATTTTGCTCAATTATTTTAAAGGGCAAACGGTACAGGTTTCGACTCGCTAATCTTGGATCACAAGACTGTCCTATCCACGTGTCTATCGATGATCATCCTATGCTCGTTATCAGTGCGGATGGTGCAGACATCGAACCAGTTGAAGGTATAACTTTAACAGTTTTTTAGTTAGTTGATTTCACCATAATATTAATAATAATAATAAGAATAATAATAATAATAATAATAATAAGAATAATGAAAAAGTAGACAAAAAAAAAAAATAAAAAATATATAAACAGATAAGTATACTTCAAAGTTAAGAATTTATTCAGCCTTTATGAAATTAAAACATAAGTCTAAGTTATTGTATTTATCAGATGGAAAATTAATTGATCAGAGCTTTATTATCTATAACAAAGCTGATGGAATGACATGTGTTTTGACATTATTCTGTTGTTGAATATTATCTATCATATGTATTACTATACTAATAAATCTTATCTATAACTATAGAAATTTAATAATTTTTATTGGTGAAAATTAAAAATGACAAAGACTGTTCCAAAAGTGTGCCAAATCATATATACCAGTTTTGGCACAGCTTGGAACAGCTTGGCACAGGCGGACATTAAGAAAAGAAATTTATATGTAGCTGTACCTAACTGTGCTAAACTGTGCCAAACCCTTCTAAAACCGTAACAAATGTTCGAAATTCATATGGTTTGGCATAGTTTTGGTACAGTATAGTTCATGGTTTAGGTGGCACAGTTACGCAGTTTTAGCACAAAATGGCACAACATTTATTTCCACTGTTGTATTGATAGTATTATAAACAGATATCACTGTATGGTTCTAACTTATTCTATGCATTGTCTGTATACATGTACAAACAGTTGACTCCATCCGTATATTGACGGGTGAGAGATACGACTTCGTGCTTTCGGCCGACCGACCGGTCGACAACTACTGGATCCGCTTCACGGGAGATATAATCTGTCGATTTTTGAGGACTGCTCAACTAGCAATTCTACGATATCGAGGAGCCAAAATAGTCGAGCCTAAGGCTGATCCCGAAGATTCGAATGGGTCAACTGAAATTAGGGTAAGAACCTTTCTTCATCACTGACTTGTTATTATACTAAAGCTTTATTTGTACTCCAAAATTGAGCTTATTTTTAATCTAGAAATCTTAATTCTTCCTCTGATTAAAATTGTTTAAAAAGCCTGAACGACTTTTTGAATTAATATCGTAGGAATTGAATCCATACGACAAGGGAACAGAAACCCCCGATGCCATTTGTATCGCTCATCTAAATGCTCTGGAGCCTGACGATATTTCACTGACACGTGAACCGGATCATCAGTTTTTTATCACCATTGATTTGCAGAAATTGGATAATTTTGATTATCATCGAAAGGATCTTTACGGATACTGGCAAGGTACATATTTCTATCGCCAATAGATTTACTATCATCAATCTTATACAAGTAACATCACTCAGCGGAGAATAACTTTTCGAATCGGTATATGATTTGGAGAAAGGATACCCTCCAATGATTATAATTACATCACAATAGAACAATTCTATAATTGATAATCTTTCAACAGTGGAGGGATCAAAAAGGTCGATGTCGCTTCAACTGAATCGCATTAGCTTCAAGATGCCAAATTTTCCGCCACTGACACAGCCAGAGCTCATTAAGCCTGAGCAGTTCTGTAATTACTCAACTATCGCGATAGAAAAATGCAAGACGGAACACTGTGCTTGCACGCAGACCTTCCAAGCAAGGCTCAACAGTGTTGTTGAGCTTGTTCTGATTGATCCAGGTGAGCGCTTGTGTTTTTTATATATCCGCGAATACAATAGATATTATTTTCTGAAAAATCTATTCTCGATAACTAAAATGTCGTTACCACTATATTTGTGTTTATTTAAATAGGCGCCGCCAAATTAAATCACCCTATGCATTTACACGGGTATTATTACCGAGTGGTGGCAATGGAAAAAGTCGGAGACAAGTTAAGCATCGAGGAAGTGAAAAAGATGGACCAAGAGGGAAAGATTCATAGGAGGCTGGAAGCTGCGCCCTGGAAGGACAGCGTGATAGTACCTAGTGGTGGATATACGATTGTGCGATTCCACGCTAACAATCCTGGTTAGTATAAACGTATAGAGAGTAAAGAAAGATAGCTTCGGCCATGGCAAGTATACGCTATTTTACCTGCACAGCTGTCGGAAAGTGACATTTTTCCGACATTATTTCTGACACGTAAAATAAATTAGACAAAAACGGGCGAAATGACAAAATAGACACTCAATATTATGATATGATAAAATTCTTAACATTAACCAACTGACGTTTCTCCGACTGTGTACATGGCGTGTATAGTTAAGCCCATGTGTTATTGGGGGAGCGGGGGGGGGGGGGGGCATTCAGCAAGAAAATGTAATGTAAACATTATTTTTCGTTTTTTTAGGATATTGGTTCTTGCACTGCCATTTTGACGAGCACGCAAGCAATGGTATGGCTCTGGTTATCAAAGTTGGGGAACACGAAGACTTGCCAAACGTACCCAAGAATTTTCCGAAATGCGGAACTCGTTAAAGATTAATATCTATACGTTTAGATCAACGCATTAATTCAACTTGAATTAATTACTAATAATTAGAGTCCACTTATAGTAAATATTGTATTTTTACACATTTGGCCATATTCAAAGGCGATGCGATTGTCGTATTTATTTTTGTACAATAACCTGTTGAACAGGTGTAAGTTATTTTTGTATAGATGTATATATAATATATACAATAGAATAGTCTAGAAAAAAGTAAGAAAAGAGTTTGTACTGATCTCTGCGAGCCAAGCATTTGTTTCTATTATCAATTTTTCAACGCTTTGAATGCTCTTCATATATTTCAAAGATCAACATTAAGAAGAAGAAAAAAAAGACTCGGCTAAAATGCCGCTAAAAGTCTCTTAAAGTATAGATAGACCTTCGAAGCTTACTTTATTGCATATTCTCGCGATAGTTTCCGTTCTTACTGATGTTTTCGTCAAATATTTGTTTTTCTTTTTTCTCTTTTAGTCTTTGTAAGATCTAGAAACGTCGAAAAATATAGTATTCAATTAGCCTTTGGCTAATTCAAATTAGTCTATATTCTCTTTTATTTTATGGATACAAGTGCGAGCAATAAATATTATACAAAATGAATTATTGAATTTTATATTAAAACACGTTAAGAGATTCGACTTTGGTTAATACGTACTGCTTCATGCAAGTTCCACATCTTTATTTAATTTTATATATACAGAAAACTTCCTATTTGTAATTTAACCATCAAAACTTTTTACCAAATTTAGAGTATAGACAAACGAATGGACCAATTTCAGATGTCTACTGGTATATTGCTTTTTCTAGCATCGTGGCTTTTTAAGCATAGTAAATCAACACCACCGTGTTTTATACATCTCCACTGCATCATTGAACAATTGATCGACCTAGTATATTATGCACCTATAAGGAATAAAGTAGGCTGTGTATTCCCTAATGTGTTTTCATTTGAGCGAAGTTCAGCCCACCTGTTTTCCGAGTGCAGTAGTACAGAATTTGTTAACATAGCCGTCATAAAGTTTGTACTTGATTGTCGACGAGAAGGGAAATAAGAGCGCTACTGGAGATTAGAGGAGGTGTAGAAAATAGATGTAACTTTTTTCAAGACTCAGCAGCGATATATAAGTATACGCACTATTTTACGCTGGAGTGTGCTCATATATAATATATATATATATATATATATATATATATATATCGTTCACGTTATTAGTTTTACTATAATATTTCCACCTTTTTAACTATCGCTTTTCTCTCGTAGAAGCTGTGATATATTAATTCAACCATCTCTGGCCCGTATAGTTTCCAGATTTCAAAATTGTTTAATTTCTTGAAAAAAGAAATGGAGCATAAACAAAGTAGGATAGTGAAAATCCTTTTTTGCCTTAGTTTATTTCTAACGCTCGAAAAACTCAGCTATTTTTTCCATTTTATGGGCACATTACTCTTCAATAAAATTCAGGTATAAATTTTTAACATATTAGTCAGTCATGTTATATATTGAAAATATAAATTCAATATAAAGCAGCTAGTTTATAGTTGAAACAAAATGAAAGTATTCGCCTTGGTAAGACTTTCCATAAGAGCAATGTATTTCACCCTAATTATTTATGTTCCAATTTTCGCCACCTCGTTTGATTTACATGTAAATACTTGGCGCTAGTGTACTCTTACCAAGGCGAATACTGATGAAAGATATATGCAATACCTAATAATAAAAGAGTCAAAGCAAGTTCATAGTTATGATTGATATCTAAATGTTAATCTCAATCGCGATCATCCATCTCGTAACACAATGCCCACTATATAATATCAAAAACAGATGAAAATCTCGTGATCCGTTCAGGTATACGCGACCCGATAGCAGCTGTCACTCGATTCCTCCCATCAATATACACCTGCGTGAGTACTTAATTGCATAAGCTTTCAAAATATCCAGCAGCGATCAATCGAGCCGACCGCTATCGAATGATAAACTTCTCCTTTTTCTTTCGTTCGCGGAAGATAAGATAATGAGCTCCAATGAGACGATCCGGATTTGGATATTTATGAAATAACGGAAGTTCCGCCGACGAGTCCAATTTTCCGTATCACCGACTGCACGGATATCGATGCTGCATAGAGCGATGATTAATCTGCGTTTATTGGTTATTCCACTAACCGTCTGTGCCGCGCGACTGTCTACTGCCGATGCCGTGTCTATACGCCTGCCGAGGGTCAGTAGATATTTTCAAACCTACGGCATGGGCTTACCGAACGACGAGGTGGACTGGTCCCGTCATGCCTGCTGCAGGCAATGCCGCACCGTCGAGCGATACAGGGGACGGCACCGAGAAGATGGTCATCGTGGCGAACAGGAAGCTTCCGGGACTCTCGATCGAGGCGAGTGATTTACAGTAATTTTTATCAACTTTTACATAAGTTGTATACTTTTCTATATACGAACTTAAGGAATTAGATGATTCAGCAAAGTTGTAATGGCAGCGTGAATGATGGGAATAATAATAATAATATTAACCACTATGATTGACATACGGCGCACATCAGGTATGCAAAGCCGACCGTCTACTGGTGGACGTGACAAACAAGCTGCCGACCGAGGCGACGGCAATACACTGGCACGGTTTGCATCAGCGGGCAACTCCATTCATGGACGGAGTCCCCTACCTCACCCAGTGCCCTATCATACCTGGACAAGTTTTTCTTGCTTAACTTTACACGTTATTATACGTCTATACATCATCATTGAAGAGGACAGCAACGAGTTGACGGCCTCTTCGGTGCCCTAATAGTCCGCTCACCTCCAGAGGAGAACCCCCTAGCCACAACGGAGCTTACGATGAAGATGACAAAGTCATGCTGATCAACGAGTGGACGCACAAGACGGGATCGGAAGTCTTTACTATGCTTTATCAGAACGGCCTGGGTACATTGCCGAGCGCTATTTTGGTCAATGGATTGGGAAGGCTAAGTCATTTAGAAGCTGTAAATATGCCGTTGGAAGTTTTCGAGGTTGAAGAGGTGAATTCAAGTTTTTTTGTTACATACTACATAAGGTCTATAAATGGCATAACAAAAGCTAATCAGCATTTTTATTAACTTTTGGAAGACCCATACACACACACGCACACACACACACACACACACACACACACACACACACACACAACACATACATCCAAAATAATAATAATAATAGTCATAATGACTTATTTTACAAAATGTTTCAAAGGGTAAACGATACAGATTTCGATTATTAAACCTTGGGTCGCAAAACTGTCCTATTCACGTTTCTATCGACGATCACCCCATGCCCGCCATCAGTGCAGATGGTGCAGATATTAAATCAGTTGAAGGTATGATTTAAGACTTTTGTTTGCAAGTGTTTTGGTTTTATACAAGGTATATTGAAGGTAAAAATGTAAATCCTATCTTTATGCTTCAACTATATACAATTGACTCCATCCACATAATGCCGGGTGAAAGATACGACTTCGTGCTTTCGGCGGAATTACTGGATCCGCTTAAAGGGTGATATAATGTGTAGTATTTTGGAGACTCAGCAACTGGCAATTTTGAGATATCGAGGAGCCAAAACAGTAGAGCCTAAGACCGACCTCGAGGACTCGATTAATTCAGTTAAAAATGGGTAAAAATGTTTCTTTTTAAGCTGACTGGCTTTACTGGCACTATCTACCAAAATTGTTTAATAAACCTAAATGACTTTAATATTGTAGAAATTGAATCCATACGATAAAGGAACAGAATCAGCCGAGGCCATCTGCATCGCTCGTCTAACTGCTTTGAAACCTGACGATATTTCACTGACGCGTGAGCCAGATCATCAATTTTTTATCACCATCGATACGCAAAATTTGGATAATTTCGATTATCATCGGGAAAATCTCTACGGATACTGGAAAGGTACATCTCTGTCGTGAATCGATTTGAAACCATAAATTTTTATACAAGTAACAACGCTCAAGAATGATTGATTCTGCACCAGTTAATTGATTTAAAAATGCTGATCTAAAATCGCTTAACAGTGAGAGAGTCGAAAAGATCGACGTCGCTTCAGCTGAATCACATTAGCTTTAAGATGCCAAATTTTCCGCCGCTGACACAGCCAGAGCTCATCAAACCTAAGCAGTTTTGCAATTACTCAAACCTTCTATGCACAGCTCAACAGCATTGTCGAACTTATTTTCATTGGTGCAGGTGAGCACTGCTTTAAAATGACGGCAACACACCTATGATGAATATTTTTTTTTTTTTTCAATATTCTATTTCACAAATAAATCTGTAATTAAAAACTCAAACATCGTTACCACTATTGTGTGTTTATTTAAATAGGTTTCGACAAATCAAACCACCCTATGCACTTATACGGGTATTATTACTGAGTGGTGGCAATGGAAAAAGTCGGAGACAAGTTAAGCATTGAGGAAGTAAAAAAGATGGACCGAGAGGGAAAGATTCATAGGAGGCTGGAAGCTGCACCCTGGAAGGACAGCGTTATCGTACCTAGTGGTGGATATACGATTGTGCGATTTTACGCCAACAATCCTGGTTAGTATGAACGTTAGAAATTAGGTAGCTTGTTGTTGTCAACAAAAAGATAAAACTTCTTTAAAATGTAGAAAAAAATAAATTTATAGAGATTTGTATATTAATCATACATTTTACAATAACAGGTGAAGATAAAAAACACTCTACAAAGAAATGTATTTACAAAAGAGATATATTTTTAGGATACTGGTTCCTGCACTGTCACTATGATCAGCACGCGAACGATGGTATGGCATTGTTAGTCAAAGTTGGCGAACACGAAGACTTTCCAAGATGTGGAGCTCATTAGATTTATATAAGTTAGATTCAATGCATTCATTAAATTTGATTTGATTAATAATAATTCTATTGTTTGATAGAATTAACTCATTTATAATATCCATTGTAATATTACGCATTTTGATACATTTAAAAGCGATACGATTATCGTATTTATTATTGTACATAAGCCTGTTGAACAAGTGCACATTATGATGAAGTAAAATAATTTAGATAAAGAGTATAGACAACAAGAACATTCAATTTCAATAGCTTTGCATTTATAATCATATGAATGTATGATTATGAATAAATAAGGTCACAATTGAATTTTTGTAGAAAAAATGATAAAATTATTACACTTTATAGCTAATACTGTCTTACGAGATTCCTACCTCTTTTATTCAATTTTATGGTTGCAGAAAAATTATTACAAATATAATACTATTTGAAACAAACCAATTCCAGATCTAGCATATTGCCTAGTCTAGAATAGTGGCTGTTATAAGAGCAATAATCAACGTCACTGCTTTTCATACATTTCTAATCACCCATTAACAATATAACATTAACATTTAACAATTGACTAAATGAAAATCACTTTTATCTCATTATTCACTCTCACTTGAACTTCCACTTTCATTCTTGTCATTACTTTTGCTATTGCTGTCACTATTGCTTCGAGATTCGTAACTACCGCTTCTATCAGGTAGAATAGGTTTGTGAACCAGCTCTGGCTCATATGGTATATTCCTCAAATTACCTGGCAACTGCATTGGTACCACCTTTATCCTAAATGAGTAGGGCATGTACTCTCTACAAAACCTATAAAAATCATACCTGTCCTTAATGATCCCTAACTCGGCCATGCTGACCATTAGATCGTCTACATCTTCTTTGTAATTCTCGTACTTCTTTCTCCTGGTGACTACAGTAAATACATTCGATAGCTTCATCACGAATTTCTCTGATTGAATCCTAGCGCTGAGACCAAACTTCGGCTCCATGTGCTTCCAGAGATACTTGTAGAGCCGGTCAGTGACCCATTTCTTGGGTACAGGTAGCTTTGGTTGTTTGTACAGTTTGCCGTTAACGTAATACGCTTTATCGATCGGCTTCTTTCGTTGCTTCTTCAACTCTGCGGCGCGCTGTGCCATTGCTCGTTTGAGTTTCGCCTCGGTCCGGGCTTTCTCGTGTTCACGTTCACGTTGAATCGCCTCTTGCTGTTTCTTCTGCGTCTCCATGATAACTTTCAACGCATCAGTCTTTTTCTTTACTTCGACCCAGACCGACTCCTCAATGGTAGAGGTGTTTTCATTAGCTTTAGTTTTGGTCGCTTTTGAAGTCAAAGGTCTAAACAATAAATTATTAGCGATAAGGAATCAATACATAACAGGTAAGTTTTAAATAAGTTTAAGTGTAGAAAGTAGTATTGAAAGCTTACCCAGCGCTTAAAAATGGTGCGGCTTCCTCCTCGGAGGTCGATTTTTCCGCTTCATAAGGTATATCGTTTAGGTGTCTTGTGAGCATTGGATATTCACTGACGTCGCTATTATTTATAATATCCACCTCAACATCTTCGTCTTCATTATCGTCAATTTCTTTTTCACTTTGTCGTTCTCCTATCTCGTTGGCTATGACAGAATTTGCGGCAGGTGGAGAAGGACCGCGATTCGAGGAAGTGGGTGAGTGAGGCGAATCGATCTCATTTATAATACTGTTTCTTAAGGCAAACTGTGTGATGCGCTTGCCGCTTATTTTTAGAGTAGATTGCGCCGGATTCGGAGTATGTAACAGATCGTCGCTTAGGTAATCTTCATTTATTGATTTCTCGGGAATGTGAGGTGTTGTTAAATTTTTATTCGGCTGTGAAAATTTGAAAATATATTTTTATTTGACTATATTATTACTGAGAAAAGATAAAAAATCAAGAATTAAAAAAAAGTTATGAATGTTTACCTTTGATTTCGGCGTTCCATCGCTGGAAGTTTCAATCGAGCTACGACGACTCGGGACACCCTCATTATTCGTATTTTCTTCGATATCTGCATGCGGTGCATTAGATTTTTCGAAACTTTGTTCTCCCACCCTATTACTAGCATTCGTTAAATTTGTAGAACTATTGCCATCCTCTACATTTGACCGACTCAAATCACTTATTGTTGGACTGCCCTTGTTCATTGACGGATTTAATTTCTTGGTTGATTTTTGAAAATTGTTGCCACGGTGGTTTTCCTTTAAGCTATCATTACACGAATCGCCCGATGCTTTCGGACATTCAACCCTCTGTAACATTACTTGTGGCTTATTAGAGGTCTGTGAATACTGTTTTTTGGCTTCACGCAGATGAGAAACACTTCTTTGCAACGTTTTGTTCGAATCTTGTGATACACTCAGTTTCAAGCTCTGAGATTTCTGTGATTGACTGTTATTCTGCATTTTCAAATTCAATTGATTTTTATATTCCATCAAAGAATATGGGTAGATTTCTTGATGAAACTTTGCTTACCTGAAATGATTGGTTGGCTTCTGAATTTCCAGCATTCAAAACATCGTCGAACGCATTGTTTTCCACAATCTCCGATCTTTGGAACAATCGTGATCTCGTTCGTCTGATGTGATTAGGTATTGTCGAGTTTTCGTCTTCACTTTCGTCTTGTTGACTGTTGTTTCGGGTGTTCTCGTTCGCCACGGATTTATTAGCCTGAAAACTATTTTCGGAATGATTTAATACTGACTTGTTGACAGATCTGGAATAAGTTCTAGTGTCATTTAGAGACTGCATCGACTCCTTTGAGTGTAGACTTCCTGAAGATCGCTGTACATTTATCAAGTGATTAAAACCATTAAGCTTTATTATTACATCAATTTTGCGTAAGATATAATTAGAGAATTGAGAACTTATAGTTACTTTGGATTTTTGTGAAGCAGCTGAATTCTCAGTATCTAAAATTTTGTCAAATGCGTTTTCGCCATCAGATACTTTAGTCCTACTTTTGAATAAACGTGAACGTGGTTTATTTGTTATTTCCGGAGTTATCGTATTTCCATGTTCATTATCTGCATGTTCATCAACACTATCTTGCGCATTTTTTGATTTTCGTGAAGATTTATTAGAAGGTTTAGGTGATTTTTGAAATTGATCGAATGTTAGGTCGGGAGTCAAAGCTTCGTGTTGACTGAACGATTTTGTGGTCTTGCCCTAAAATAATAATATTTTTTTTACATATAAAGCCAAATGTTAATCTGGCAATAAACTTTTACCTGAGCTTCTATAGATTTTTTGGATTTTGACGTATTTATTGTATCTTCATCATCTGACGATTTGTACGATACGTGCTTTGTTTTTTCAAGCGCTTTTGAACTTGATGAACTTTTATTCCCTTTGTTAATCAAACTTTGATTAAAAGTTGCGGTATTTGTCTTCTTAAGTGATTTATTACTATTTAATATACTTTGAGTTTCAGATGAATTTCGCGAATTCTTAATGTTTTGCCTGTCTCTCAATGATCTCTGAGATTCGCTGCGACCTTGACCATGCTTTAATGAGTCATGAAAATCTTCATGTTCAGCATCATTCTAAAATAATATATAAATTAGTTTTAGTATGCAAAAAACTACTAATTGTACAGCTTAGTTCAGCTATATGAAGATATAAAATATTATGTGCTTCAGATGGGCTATACAATTCTATGATTTTAATCTGAATAACAATATTCTTTGAAACATAGACCTATAAAAATTAATTTAGCATTTAAACAGTTAGTTCACCTGTGCGGCTGATGCTTTAGTAGATTTTGATACATTAATTATAATTTCATCATCTGATGATTCATATGGTAAATGTTTTGCTTTCTCAATCACTTTTGACCCAGATGAACTTTCGTAGCTTTTTCTATTCAAAGTTACATTAGGAGCTGTTCTGTTTGTATGGTCAAATGATTTGTTACTAATTAATTCACTTTGAGATTTTGTTACATTTCTCGAATTATTAATGATTTGACTAGCTCTGAGTGATCGCCGAGATGCATTGTGGTCTTGACCTTGTTTCAATGATTGACGAGATTTTTCATTTTCTTCCTCATTCTAAAATAACATATAAATAAATTTAATAAGTTATTATATAAAATTAATTATTGATTCTACAGCTTAGTTTATCATAAAAAGAAATCATTATCAAGTTACAGTTTTTTCGTGATTTTCATTATTTTCCCTTTGACTGTCAAAAATGCCTTCATCTTCAGATTCACTATTTAATTTTCTTAATACAACAGACCGCGTTCTCCTAATATATTTTGGAATAGACGATGTTTCACTTTCATTGGCTTCACGATTATCATCTGGATTTTGTTCTTGTGTTTTTCCAGAAGATACATCTTTTACTAATTCATTTGCCTGCAAAGAAAAATCGTATGAAATATTTCTTTAATTCTAGATAAACTGTGTCTAATACATTTGAATGTACTAACTGAGCTTGGATTTGGTTCATCGTCATCATCTTCATCATCAAAAATCTCATCAAATAAATTTTTGTCATTGTTAGTTCTAGATTCTTGTGAAAATAGAGCAGCTCTCTTTTTTTGGGATTTATTTTCTACTATAGTAAGGCTCATGTCTACTGAATCATATACAGTTGCGCTACCAGCTTGCTTTTGCGATGATTTCATTGGAGTTTTATTTGTAGATGTTCCAAGAATACTTCTGTTACGAAGTGCTGTTGCAGGTGTTACAAGTAAAGTCTTATCTAAAGTTTTATTCACAGATCCGCTCTTTTCAAGCTGAGTAGAATCAACTTCGTCTAATTTTTCAAGTTGTGTTTTTTTAAACTTATGAGCTACCTCTGGGGTTGATGTATGTACAATGAGTTCCTTACTCTTTCTTTTTAAAGAAGACCTGGAATTTCTGGTACTTGCCTGTAAGTTTTCAGTTGTACTATCACTATGAAAAAGATCATCAAAGTTACTGTTTTCTTTTGAACGTTTATTATTCCTAAAAAGTGCTGGTTTTATTCTTTTTATAGTTCTTGAATCATCATTGGTTGATTCGCTTTCATTTCCCTCTGGCATTTGAACGGTTAAATTTATTATGCGTGATTCCGTAGTCTTTTCCAAAGCTCTCGAGAAAACATTACTTTTGTCACTCATATTGACCTTCTTTTGATTCACTCGTAATTTTGTACGTTTTCTTTGAGATTCAGTTTCACTTTCTGATTCTGTTACTGGTTCGACGCGAGTACTATCAACTGACTCTGTAAATAAACACAATTATAGATTTGTTTACAACAGAGCATTTATTTGTCTGGATTCAAATATTTTAAGATTATTATTATACCATTATTTCGATTGTTGACTTTACTTCTAACAATTTCTTCCATCAGCTTGGAGCTTTCTGATCTTGAAAGATTTTTATACCAATTATTTGACATTTGAGTTTCATCGGCCATCGAATCAGGATTTAGTATAGAACTAGCAGTTTTTGTCAAGACAAATGATGTTGATGGACGTAAAATTGTTCTATTGTACCATTGCGGATCATCTATAATGAGTAAAATATTAAATTTTACAATATATGACTATTCAATAAAAAATAATGATTAAAACCGTTCAGCCAAAGCACGATTCATTAAACTGTAATTAAAAATTAAGAATTCTTACTGTTATCAATGATATTTGTGTTATCATCGAGGAAGCAAGATACATTGCTCGATCTACGAGCGGATGAACGCCGATTTCTACTCCTTCGTTGAGCCATTTTTTAAAGAAATTCCAACTTTCACGATTCAATCAGTCGGCCAAACAATATCACAACAAAACTAATATACCGTTAAGTCCCATAACCTATTTTCGTACTTTTGGAGGGAAGGCACCATCACAAAACTCACGCCTGTCGCCTTTATCCGCGCAAAAACCGCAACTGATGGATGACCGTGACGCATGTACTGCAAAGCGGCAGTTCACTTTCGGCATAAATATAACGGATATTTTTGTTTTTAAACAATGACGCCAGCGCCACACGCGCACACACGGGTTTCTGTTATCAACTGTCGGTAACACATGTACGCGCCATATTTTAAAATGCATTTAATCATTTATTATTTACATTATTGCAACCATACGATTAATATCATACAGTCGGGACGATTATCAGAACTTTTGCTTCCTCCTAGAGAAAGCTTTGTAATAGTAAAATTTTGAGTTTCGCCAAAACTTCTAGAAAATACTTTTTGGTGTGTTAGACATTAGAAGTTCAAATCATGTGTTTTTAGAAAACAAATCCGTTTGGTCCTCGGGATCGACCGCTTTGTTCGGCAGATAAAATGAAAAAGGTGATTTTTTTTTTAAATTCATATCTCTAAAACTAAACATCATAACCTCACGAAAAAAAACCATGTCGATGGGTCACGTGTTAAACTATATCCCATTAAAATTTCAAGTGATTTAACTACTTATTTTTTCAGTAAAAATCGAAAACTGGAAAAAATGAGTTTTTTTATGCCTCGATTAAGGAAGTAAAAAGGCTTTATTGCACTTGAGATTTTGGGAAAAAGTAGATATTTTATGTGTCTTGGCTAAGTTCATTGCGCAGCTTTCATATCCCTATGTTCTTAAAGTTTCAATTTTTTTTTGAAAATTTTTTAATTCCTCATATCTCTAAAACAATGCAGTCAAATGCTTTAATAATAATTTTATTTGGTGATTAACCATAAAAAAAGCTATTTGCTGCTAAAATTTTAAACGATTTTGTCAAGCGGTTCTCAAGTAGAGAGCTAAAATATAAAAACGGATTTTTCTTAAAACTTTTTCTTCCTCATATAGGGGTGTCGTTACACGTCGTTAAAGTCCCTCCCTATTAATTTATGTAATATATACATATGTACATGTGTGTGTGTGTGTGTGTGTATTCGTTCGCATAAGTACGCCTGTATCAAAAAGTCCGTTTTTACATTTTTTTTTTAAAGCGATTTTTTAGTTTTGATATTTCAGTTTTTTGTAATAAAATTATTGGAAAAGTCGCTGAAAAAAGTCGTTTTTCTACGTGACGCGATAACTGGAGTAAAATTAAAGACAATTTATTTAGAATTATATAGCACCTTGATCCCATTATTTCGGTTGTTTATGATACCAGTTAGTTTCATAAAGATACTAAGCTTCAAAATTTTTTTCTCTCCGTGTATACTTTGCATAATTGAAAACTGCACTGTTGATTATGTATATATAATTGATTCGAAATAATTTTATCTATTAAACGAAAAAGTACAAAAACCTTATAGAATTATATCGTCGCTCCGTACGAAGACTAGCACAGTTCAAATTTTCAAACGGCAACTAGCACAACTCACGATTTGTCGCGTAGAGTAGCACAGTTCAAATTTAAAATGATTTCGGAAATTTTAGAAGGTTTCTAAAAAAATATTCGTAGAAAATTATTGTATTTGTGAAAAACATTTTAAATTCGATAATAAGTTGTAAATTGTGAATATTTAAAAATGTTCATTAGGGACAGTTTCACAAAAAATTTTTATAGAAATTCCATGTTTAAGTTGTGAGAAAGTTTGAGTTGTCCTAGTCTTCGCGGAAAATTTTGAGTTGTGCTAGTCTAGCGTGCGTGAAATGAGTTGTGCTACTTATAACGGGAAATTTGAACAGTACTACTCTTCGTAGGGAGCGACGATATATGAAGTAAAAACGATTCAGATATTAAAGCGATACATAATGTTGAAGGAAACTACGTACATGCCAAAGAATTGGCAGCGGTTTTTTTTTTTTTTTTTTTTTTTGTTGAGAGTAAGTAAATAGTTACAGCCGAAAAAATTAAAATTATCCATACAGTGCCCATGTTTTAGAGATCTCGTAAATTTCACTTTTTGACTGCGGCTTTGACTGGCGCCCGTCCATTTCCTTTTAAAAAATAGACTTAACACGTACGAAATATAAACATCCGTACTTTACAAAAAATATGGTATGCACCAAGGGTTGGGATGATATTTTCTGACTTTCTTCACTGGCTGTTGTAACTTTCAATTTTATTTTTTGTATTAGAATTTAATAAAAAAATAATATAAGTTCAAGTTAGTTATTTAACAAACTACATATAAATAATAATAATTTTCATCGTATTAAAAAAATTATCATTAAAATTACATGATTGTTTTATTAATAAAAGAAGAAAATTGCATATTGCATAAAATGTTTTCTATATTATAATTTATTCGTTTATAACTATAATATACGTTAAATGAAACATTATGTTAATCGTTATTTTAATCGCCAGCAAAGCGAGCGGATCCTGCTAGTGTGGGATTAAGATGCATAGTTTCAAATCTGATTAAAAATAATTTAATTGATCACTATTTACGACTTTTAACAGGGATATTCGACTTTTGTAATAAGTATGTCGCATTTTTTAACAGATCGCGTCACACTTTCGTATAAAGTATGAATAATACCCAAACAACATGTTATCGACGTTGGGTGAACGTTTCAGGAACATTGTATTTGCAACTTTGCAACGTTACTGCGGGCAACGTTCTAGAAACGTTGTATAGCAACCTGAAGACTAAACCATTATAATTTGTCTATATTTTACTACATATTGTCCACCATGATACTCCTGTTGCATTCTTGTCACAATGGATTTATTTCAGCACATAACTTTATTACTTATCGTATCAAAAACTAAGTGAAAAAATTCTTTATCTGCGGCCTTATGGACAAAGTTTTTAACAGATTTGGATTCATCGCACAAAGTTTAATTTTATATATTATTTAGTGATTATATACATAAATGATTAACTAATATAATATGTTCAAATATGCTGTTTCAAATCAGTTTTGTATAAAAGCAAATATCACGGATAAAATAAATGCATACATACGCCCAAAGGTGAAAGTTAAACAAGCAAGTAAATTGATCATAACAAGGGAATCCCTTTATTATTAAGGAAAGTATCAAATTAAACGTTTTCCTGATAAGATAAAAAGTAAATTTAAGCTTTTAATAATTGTTCATATATATATCGAGCTTATCGATCCTTGACTCTTAGCCAATAAGACGAATTGAAAGATTTTTGCATGATGTTCTGTATCTTCAATTTATTATCATACAAAGTGACAATACAAAAAGCCTATACAAATAGTATAAAAGGCAGGAACGAAGACAAACTTAGGTGGCAAAAGTGTAATTCGAAAACTTTGATGAAAAATTGGAAACTAGTTGTACGTTTATGATCCAGTCTACACTTATTGGTTAATTTCTCCATTGTAATGAGATTTCATAACAAAATGCAGTATTTTTTGTGCTGTGCTCTATTTATTGCAAGTTTCAATTGTAAGTGTAGTTTTGCGATTTGAACATTTATTTTACGCATTAAATGATTTCTTTTTAAAAATATTTCAGCTCTGGAGGCCGTATTGAATTTCGATGATGAAAATTTCTTCGGCTATGAGGCCGATCGGATCGACTGGTCGAAGCATCCCTGTCGTCGGAACTGCACCAATAACGGCCCACCAATGACCTGCCAGTACGTGTTCGTCGTCGAAGAATTTAGTGCAATGAGTAAGGGATGCTACGACTGCCCTTTCAACCTGACCGACTGCTCCAGACCTCATTGTATACCTGTCGACGGTTTTCAAAAGACTCTGTTTGTCGCGAATCGACAGATGCCTGGGCCTAATGTCGAGGTAGGACCAGTTTATAAGACTTGCCATTTTCCCCATTATTTATATCTTTGAACAATCGGTGCCATTCTTCTACAACTAGGGGAGAAAGTAGGCTTTTTCTAGCGCTGTTGATGCTTTAGAAAAAGTCACTTCGCCCTTTGTCCAACACCGTGCTTTTTTATAAAGGCAGCATGAACAGGTATTTTTTCGTGCAAAAAAACAACGAATAGAGGATTGCGAACATTACATCAGTGACACAAATATACAATTTTTTAAATATCAAACGATAACTAAAAATTTTTATATACTCCTGAATTGTTCCCGCTTGTCAAAGGATGCTCAATTTTTCAACTCAATTTTTCGTTCGCGCTTTTCACCAGACATCGAAAAAAACTGTTTGCGGAAATCATATTTTAGCTATTGATCACACTGATTTCAGCTGATCATACTTACCCAGTGTTATCATCAGTATCTCTAAAAAGAGAGAAATGAAGCGAGAGAAATGCATCGATAACGTTATTTATTACGATAATAAAAATTTCTCGTTCGATGAGTACGATTATAACAAAGACACTTCCTGCAAGCATGCCGATACTAAAAATCCCCCCCCCCTCTCTCTCTCTCTTTAGGTCTGTGTTGGTGATACCGTGATGGTAGAAGTCCGAAATCTGATGATGTCCGAAAGCACGACGATACACTGGCACGGAATCATTCAAAAGGATACCCCCTACATGGACGGAGTACCTTACGTGACTCAATGCCCCATTCTACCAAACGACCGATTCCGTTACGTGTTCAAGGTGACCAAGAGCGGCACGTACTTTTGGCACTCTCACATAGGTATATAGCTGAAAAATTCAAATGAAAAATTGTTCACTTCATCGCTCTGAATGTCATCTGAAATATCTTCTACAATTTGCACCGATGATTTTTTCGTGACCATCAGGATCTCAAAAAGCCGACGGACTCTTTGGCGCACTAATAGTTCGGGATCCGCCAAAGTCAAACCATCATCAGAAGCTTTACGACTACGACGTGCACACGATGATGGTGAACGACTGGATGCACTTGGAGTCCGACGTCGGTTTTGTCAGAGACTTTCATTACCGCTCCAACATTGCGCCAACCGCGATGATCATCAATGGCAAGGGTAGATTCCAACAGTTCATCGATCAGAATGGCACCGTTTTCTATACACCTCTCGAGGTCTTCACCGTAACAAAGGTAAGAGGCTACAATTTTTTTACCACAACTTTCTTTCAAACTTACTTTAAAAAACTTTCTCTAATACAACGATCAACTTTACAAGAATGATCTTTCGCAAATCGAAATATTTCAAGCAGTTATATAATGATCGTGGTTTTGTACAGGGAAAAAGGTACAGAATTAGGATGATAGACTCCGGCGCTGATAACTGTCCCATGGAGATGGCCATCGATAATCATACAATGCGAGTCATTAGTTTGGACGGCAACGACATTCAGCCAGTGAACGGTACGAAAATATACTTTATTTTTATTCAGCCTATTAATCAGTTTCAAAACGAATCTCGCACATTTTTCCTTACTAAAATAATATGGTTTTAGTCGACACAATTAACATTTGGCAAGGAGAGAGGGTAGATTTCATCATCAACGCCAACCAAACAGTAGACAACTACTGGATCAGATTCCGTGGATTCGGTCTTTGCAACACAACGGATCCAAATACGAGTGTCTATCAACTGGCTATACTTCGATACGAAGGTGCAAAAATCACTGATCCCACCGCTCCTGTAGGATACAATATCATGAGCCCAAAGCGTAAACCAAGAGTAAGCTTAATTTTTATTAAAAAATATACGTAATCTAAAATCAATTGCGAAATTAAATAGTCAAAAGATACCTAATAACATTTTCAGCAGCTGATTGTCAGTCTATGAATAAACCTCTGTTAAAATTACTGTCAAATTTTGCTGTTTGCTAAATCACGGATATTTCTAACCAATCATTCGCATTAATTTTAAATCTGGCTGATAATTTATACCTCGTTTTTATATTGTACAGTCTTTAAATCCTAACAACGTGGGAACGGAAACTCGAGATGCTATCAGTATTCCTCTTTTGCGCTCTCTCAGCCCTAATGACGTATCCAGCACTAAAAGGCCAGACCAACAGATTTTCATTTCCTTCGATTTCTACCCGATCAATAACTACGACTACCATAGAGCTGGATTGTATGGATTTAATCAAGGTATATGATTAACGAAGCTTAACACTGATCTACCGAAAATAATATATCTCTTTTGGACTGTCTTCAATAAATCTATATCTTTGTATTTATTATATAGCCTTGCCACGATCGAGAATTGGAACTCTGCAGATGAACAACATAACTTTGCACTTGCAGGCCTTCCCCCTGCTATCGCAAAGGAACCAAATAAGAGAGAGTATGCTGTGTAATTACACGACGGTCAAAGATCAGCCTTGCGCTAATCATGCTAACAATGCGCAGTGCGCTTGCACCCACGTGATCAACATAAAGCTGAACTCCGTCGTTGAGTTGATCTACCTTGATCAAGGTAAGATTCATAGTTTCATTTCGTTTGCTACAAAGAGCGCATGTTTAAGTATATTTAAGGTACCTTTAAAATGTTCGCTTTTGCAAATTATTTTTCAGGTCTAAACGGTTTTATCAATCATCCCATGCACGTGCACGGCCACTTCTTTCGAGTCGTTTCTACGGAAAATTTGGATGGCATCGTGACCGCAGATCGAATTAGGCAGTTGGACAAAAAGGGTAAAATCAAACGAAATCTTAATCGAGCGCCTTTTAAGGACACAATGAAGACTCCTGGAGGTGGATACACTATCGTTAGATTTCACGCAAACAATCCTGGTAATTTTCTTGTTATAATTTTTGATAATATCATACGAATTGATTGACTTGCGTAAATTATTGATTGAGAATAACATGAATGCTTCAAATTTTTTAGGATATTGGTTCTTCCATTGCCACTTTGAGCATCACGTTAATATTGGTATGGCTTTGGTGTTTAAAATTGGCGAACACAAAGATATGGTTCCTGTGCCGAAAGATTTTCCAAAATGTGGAACTTTTAAAATGTAGATAAATTTAGTTCTGTACAGCTAAGTCTCACGTTTATTATGAATAATTATATACTTTATTTTAATAACTATACAAACGTAACTTAAATGAATTGCGATTTTAACTCTGCGTGGGTGAGATTTGAGCACTTGTATCTCCAACTCGCGGTTAAAATTTGCCCTCGCTAAAAAATACAAATAGCCGCCCCCCCCCTCCCTCATTCGCACCCCTTAGTTGTACAATATACTTTTCTATTTTACTTTTAGTACGCGATAAGCGAGAGGCTACATTACACGCTAATCGCAAAATAATAGAAATCTACGAATTAATTGATTAGCAAATACTATACAGGGATTGGGCTAAAGTCCGTAGTTTAACTTTTTATAGGTATATTATAATAACTATGATAACAACAAAAAAGGAAAAAGTTGATGCAAATAAAATACTAGTATTAATTTGTATAAATTTATATGGGTAATTTTATGATATCGATTTTCAAGCATATAATATTTTATTAGATCAATTTAAAAAAATATCAATTCATACTTCTTATCATTATGTATTGTGAAAAATAACAGTATATGGTCATTAAAGTTTCAACACTTGAGCACCTTTCGAAGGTTTTGCTATGTAGAAACTTGGAGTTCCGGCATATCTGAAATTAAAAAAAAAAAATCAATAAGTATATATTATACTAAGCAAATTTTAAGTTAAATGAAGAACATTCGAACTCACTCTTTTTTGATAAGCTCGATGACTGTATCCACGACGTTCTTTTTCAAAAGCGTAACCGTACAACCACCAAAGCCTGCGCCAGTCAAGCGACTTCCCAACACCCCATCAACTCCACGTGCGATTGTAACAAGACTATCGAGTTCTTTGGACGAAACCTCGTAGTCGTCGCGCAGCGAGTTGTGGCTCTCGTTCATTAATTGGCCAAATCTGACAAAGTCGTTCTTTTCTAAACTGGCAGCTGCTTCCAAAGTTCTTTGGATTTCCGTGATTACGTGACGGACTCGCTTAATCGTTACTTCATTCGCGGCTTTCGACTTCAGGACTACCGAAGAGAACGAACAAAACTTATGTAGAAGAAAATCAGCTATAGTATTAATAATAAATTATATACGAAAGAAATCCACCTTCAAGATCATTGACGTTAGCTTCTCTAAGGCTCTTCTTGCCGAGAAGCTTGGATGCCTCGATACAGCAATCTCTGCGCTCGCAGTAAGCGCTCGAACTGAGTTTGTGCGGAGCATTGGAGTTTGTAATGAGGAAAACGCAATCATCTAGTTTCTGCATAGGTATCTGTTTGGTTGTCAAATCCCGACAGTCCAACAACAGAGCGTTACCTTCTTGACCCATCGCCGAAATGAATTGGTCCATTATACCACATGGAACTCCTGCGAATTCGTGTTCTGCGCGCTGACATGCAAGAGCCTGCGGATTTGATAACAGTAGAGAAAATTTATGGCTGTCATTTTTATAAAATATAAAAGAAAAAGATACCTTATCTTCTGGTTTGCTCGATACTTGTCCGGTCATCGCTTCTAAAAACGTATACGTCGCAACTTCAAGAGCAGCAGAACTGCTTAGTCCAGAACCGACAGGAACCGTCGATGTAACAACGGCATTAAATCCTGGCGTAGAATCTAATAATGAACAAAATGTGCGTAAAGTATTGTAGAATATTCCAAGTTGACTCTTGTACTGTCACCATACTTAATATCTCTTCTTTAAAAATGCGCTTTCATAATAAATAATGCTTTTAAAATCTGACGTAGATCTTTAAAATGAAAAATCATACGTGGAAAATTTGCGATGCAGCCTTTAACGTAGTTGGCCCATTTAGGTTCGCCTGGCTTCATTGCCTCTCGATCGACACAATTAAATTCAGCTACACTTTGTCCACCTATGGAAGTACTCAGAGAGAAGATTTTACAGGTTGTGCTGTTATTTTTTTTACCAACAATCATGGTTACCATTGGGAGTGCCTACAATATTAAAAAATAAACACAGAAGTCATAAATTGCGTGGTTTTCCAAAATGTATCACATTGTTTCTTACGTTTTTTTTTTTGTAAAGTTCAAAGATTGAAAAATTTGTTACAAAAAAACTATAAACAGCATACATAAAGATAATTAAAACAATATTTTTAACAAAAACAGCTTTTTTCAATAATATCCTCTTTCTACTGCCGCATGTAAAAAAGCAGACTAAATTTCATATCGTTTGCAAAAATCGGTAAAATAGAGATCTTTTCTTACAGCAATACACAATCATGTATGCAAAGGGTAACTAACCAGTAATAGATGCCTATGCATGATAGATCATAGATAGAACGATGTCATCTATAAGGTCAATGCTTATCCAATCAATGCTAAAAATTCAATCGGATAATATATTGAGCTTAGATAAATCGCTTAGTTATAGAACAAGATTTCTTTTTACTTGTCGAAATATTTATATACCCCACATTCTATGTCAAATTTCAAAATTAAATCTTGGAAACACTTTTTTACTTAAAAAAAAATAATAATTACCATTGGCAACACGAAACCTTCGTTGTAATCAGTGTGCTCTCCGATCAGATTAACTCGACCTGGTGCACATACACATATATCGGCATTCACACCGAATTCTTTCGAAAAACTTTGCAACGCTTTCTCCTTCACTTCACTTACTTCTGGATAAATTGTGGCCATTTTCTCGTCGAAAGTGTTTGCTTCTAATTAAGCTCTAAAAAATAACTCGAAAGAAATTTGAAACAATTTTTATTTTTTTATTCCTTATATACCAATCAATCAAATGCACATTGCAAGGTGAATAACTTACTGTCGACAGAAAGATAATGTTATATGTGACTATAACAAAATTTATACTAAAAAAGGTAAATGAACTGCACAATTGGCACTACTAAAAATGAGAGACGAGTTAACGGAGTGTACCTCGCATGATAAATCACAAGCACACATAGAGATATCAGTCAGAAGCGCGAACAATTATATTTGCTCGTTGATTTGAGCACCACAGCGTTATATCGTATGCAAAGTAAAGAATGAACTTGACAGCTAAGAGGGCACTGTAGGCGAATTATCTATCATTTTTCGAGCATATACTTGAAAGATGACTGTAGTATATGCTCTAAGGCTGACGTCCCGTGTCGACTGTCGTAACTTTTCGTAACGACATCAGTTATAAGTTACACTTTTGGTTTAAATTGTTACAACGAGAGGCGCTAGCGTAGATTCAATGGCGGGATTTGGCTCCTCGATTGAAAAACTATCTGTCTCTGAACTATATAAATTATTTATAGCAGATTTAAGTTAATTATTTTATTTAGATATTACACGATACCATCAAGTGATTTATATAAATATATATGCGTTATAGAACGTACTCACTTGCGTATATTTCTATATATGTACATACAATTTATAGCTCGAAAATATACGTATTCTAATTTGGTAATCAAACAATATATCTTACATGTTAGTATTTGTTTAAGCATTGAATCACTCGCATTGTCTAATAATGTAACTACTAACAATTTAATGATTTTGCAAAAATACAACTATTTGTAAAGTTAATGATCAACCAGAAATAATTGACTAAATTAAGCAATCATGTGTACTATTCTCGTATTATTCACATCAGGCTGGAAAAATAAATAAATAAAAGGTTTTATTACAATTAGAGCATAGCAGCTGCAGTCTATATAAACAGATTGAAAATGCATCAATATTTTCGTGGCATATAGGAAATTCTTTATAAATAATTCTGTCGTATGCTTGAAAAAAGGCACAGCAATATCACATTTATTTTGCAACGCGTCTTAAAAGTCTCTGGACGCATCACCTACACATAATGTACAATTAATCATCAGTCGACAACATAACAGTTCAGTTGACAGTTTGCTGCAAAAAACCAAATTCAATACCTTATACGTATAGCAAATAAATTGCACAGTGAGACAAAATGATCAAAGTTTGCATTAAGCTGCGGGACTCGACGTGTTAGCCATAGCTCTGGTTTTCCTCGCAAAGTCCAGGTATTCCGGGTTGCGGTAGATCAGGCTGGCTAACTGCTCGGTGCTGGCGTAGGTGTCGGCCCGGGTACCCTTACACATTGCGAACTGATGCTCTTTGAGAGACTTGTCGCAGCTGACCCCATGATACACGTGCACTAGTCCCAAGTCCGGAGCCCTGAACACCTGTAGACTCGACTTGACGGCCTTCTCGAATAGGTCGACGTCTTCCTTTCCCCAGCCTTCGATTGTCAGGTCGAACCTACCAATGGCTTCGTAGTCACTTTTGTACATTGCAACGATTCCAAAACCGAAAAGTCGCCAGAATCCACTGAGCGGACTAATGTCTGGCGTCTCCGGCGGGCCCCTCGTTCCATACACTATCCTGGGGTCGTACTGACTGAAAACCACTGGGAAATAAATCCTCTTTGATCTAATGGTATTCCTTCTAATTCTGGCCAGGGCTTCGACGTCAAAACTAATGTCCACGTCAACAAAGAACATGAGATCATCGTCATTCAGAAGCGCGGCGCCCTGATCGAGTGCCCGAGCTCGAGAAAACTTTCCAGTTCCTTGGACAAGGCGAACCTTATTTCGGTCGAGCCGCTCTATCGACTTCATAATCGACGCGTCGTCCTCGTGGCTCGGGTATAGGATCACCAGTAGTTCAGTCCGCTGGCCAGCCGAGAGGCAGACCCGCTCGTAATTGGCGAGAAATCGGCGCAGGGCCTTCTGACGACCGGACACTGGTACGACTAAATAGATGGTCGAGACGTCTGCATCGGTCGTCTGCACCTCGCGCGACTCCAGACCTGTGGACAAACGACGCGCTCTCGTTATCGCTTTATCTGTTGTATTAACACGCGCGAGCTTGGTAAATATAGGTAGTACAGTGTTCGCGTTGTGAGCGCTGTACCGTTGCTCCACGCTTCGCAACAGGTTTTACAGACTGTTGTGTGAGTTAAGTGGCTTTTTGCTCTAATTCGAGAGTCGGGCGTTTGGAAAACAGCGACGTGAGAAAGTAAATTTACTTATCGTGTTGTTTTTGCGTCTCTTCGAATGAAAAGGCTTTCAATTTGTTAATTGGTATTTTTGTATTTGGGTAAAGACGCGCTGTAGAAACACGCGCATAGAAAAAACGGGTGTTTCGACTCGGCGGTATCGTAATAAAGAACGTACACGCAAGTCAAATTATGTACATACATATATGCATACAAATAGTTAAACTGACTTGAGTGCAGATGTGTTATTTTTCGACTGCAGAACTCCTAATTTTAATTTCAAAGCTCATATTTTCGGCTTTACTCTTTACATTCCTCGCGAGATTATGGAAAACTAGAATTTCAACTAAGACAGTAATTTTTCCTGGTCTACGTTCAAGGACTACTTATCATTTTTTACATAGCTATATAATAATTAGACAAATTAGCGACAACCATCAGTAAAAAAAAAGTCTCACAACGAAACAATATAATTTTTACAAACAACTGCAATAAAAGTCATAAACTATGTTATGCAAAAAGAAACATTTCACCTTTCTCAGAATGCAATACTCGAAGCTTCACTCGAAACTATGCATGACAAAAGAAGGGAAGGGCAATGATATCACGTGTTCAGCACAGTTAAACATTCCTTTCTAACTGTCATGCATTAAGACAATGATCTCACTACAAAGAAAGTGCGTGATCTCGATATTATTTTGCGCAAGTCAAGTACAACTCCATCTCGGTTCATTAAAACTAAGTATTTACCGGTAAAACGCTGATGGAGATACAGATGCCTCCTGACCGGCAGCGTAACTTTTCTGCCGCGGTACTTTTTGTAGAGCAGCAGGAGATCGAGTACGGTATCCGCTCCGAGGGGTGTCCGTCTGCGATAGCCGTAAAGGGCCTGTCGTTCCTCGACAAACCGGCCACGTTGCCGAGAACAGGCGTTGATAGATGCCATCACCTCCCGAGTGACGTCTTCCAGGCCTTCTTTCAAATCGGCGTGTAAACGGCGTCGAGGATTCGAGTCACCCAGGCTGTATTCAGAGCGCGAGACGAAATCCCAGTGGTTCGATCGGGAACCTGCTTTTTTCGACAAAGTTATATTATGTCGATCGATGCTTTTGTTAGTTAACTTCGATAAATAGTTATTAAAAAAATAATAAATACTATAGAAATAACGTTTGTACATGTGTCTAATTATAAATGTACACATATTTCGCAAATTTGAATAATTTTGTGTTTATAGCGTCAACGCTGTATAAAATATATACGTTAGGATGCGCAGACGAACTAGTGATCAAAATGAGTATTTTTCTTGGTATAATAAAAGATGAAGCATTTGATACATGATATGTGAAAATTCGTTTTATGCGCGCGCCAATTTGCGGCTGCAAACGAGTACGAGTTATGGCGCATTTCTGCCTAGTCAAGTGAAATAGCGGCAATTACCTGACGTTCTCGGCGAATCCGAGCCAACGGTCGTCAGGCCCTTTGCCAGATCCCGCATTCTTTCCATGTCCCGCTGCAATTCGATCCTCTTCTGCTGCAGCTCCTGGACTTTCAGACCCTGTCAACGCGAAACTTGTGTAAAAATCGATTTCTCGAATACTTTGCGTGTAAATATTGCGCAACATGCATATGTATTGTCATGGTCAATAAATTAAAAAAAAAAACCATCTTCCGAGTCACCAGACTCATACGAGACTAATTTATTATTTTCATCAGAAGGAGCACAGCTCTCGATACACTTCTCGTGTAGCTCCTTCCATGAATCATCGCCACAAACCGTGACATTCTACATGCGTTTTAGTCTTTTATACAGATCACACGGGGGGACGAGGACTCGACTGCAGGCCCACAAATCCACGATCCAATCGAGCCTATGCATCATAGACAATGTACAATATATACTCTATAGAATACACACTAACCCGCATGTAGTTGTGCAGACGATACATGTGCGGCGGGCTCTTGACCGGGTGCATGCTGATGGCTCGATGGACCTCCTTGCTTTTGAGTTTGCCGGTGAAGGCCAGGTCGCCGCTGCTGTTGTGATACAGGATCGACTGCATCTGCAAACCAGTTATTGGTATAAACGTAACACATCAGACGCGAGAGCGCACAACGTTATAAATTAGAGTCAACTACACACTTCCTGCGCTTCTGCTGCTCTCAAATATACATACACGCGCGCCGCGTTGCTCTGTACCATTGCTATATAAGCGCATCTCTGTACTGTCCGTTGTATCCGAGGGAAAATTCAAGGCCGTTTTTATCGCCGTTTTTAAGGACAAGATTGACCGGCCGATTAAGATCCACACAGAGCTTAGCGGCTCACGATTCGTTTGACTCTCTTTAACGAGCGGCTTCCTCATTCGCACGCATACATCAGGCGAGTGATCTTCCCTGTATTTTTAGAGAGAGAGAGAGAGTGAGAAAAAGGCTCACCACACGGCACGTGGCCGGCTAAATTTGCCCTCTATTGGCAACAAAAAAGAACGCGCGCGCGCACATCACAAAATATAACTCTGGGGAAAGTCGCAGAGTGGAAAAAAAAAATTTTCTGAAAACCGGTCTTGCGGACATTCAAGGGACGGTATAGAGCCGCCGGGACAAAGTAGGTATAAATGCGAGAAATTACCTCGTAACTCCACGTGCAGGATATACCGGCAAACTTCCTCACGCATCTGCCGAGCTCGACGTCCTCGTGGGTCGTGTAGAGGTTCGCCAGGCAGTACTTGATGTGGGGCACGATTCTGCGCAGGGTCTCCCGCGAGAAGATGACCCCGGGTCCTCCCATGCAGAAGTTCTCGTCGTACTCGAGCGACAGCAGGCCAAACTCCTCGGAGTTGCCTCTGCCCGCTTGGCCGATGTACTCGGGCTTCCTGGAGTCGACGCTTCTCAGGAGCTTCTCCAGCCTGTCCATCCTGACGTAGAGGTCGTCGTCCGCCCGGAGAAACCACTCGAATCTCTCTCCGTAGGCCGTCCACATGTGCTGCAGCATCAGGAAGGACTTCTTCTGCGGCGGGTAGCTGTCGTCGACGCGGGGTAGCGCCAGGAGCGGGAGGTCCGGCCTCTCCTCCGGCGGCCGCGAGCCCTCGGACGAGTAGAAGCCGATCTGACCCGGCACCTCGCTGCCCCAGCTCTCGTAGACTGCCTTGGCCCTCGTGCCCAGGTACTTTCTCGCCGTCATCACCCCGACGTAGAGGAGGCCTTGGCCGCTGGCGTTCTGCGGCGCAGCGAGCCCCTCGACAGCCTGCCGTGGGCCTGCCCGAAGACTGGTCGACGCCGCCGACGGGGCTGCTCGACGCGGCTCTCGCTGGGCGCCGAGCAACAACAATCCGAGCAGCAGACCTCCGCCGAGGCCCAGGACGGCGCTGCTCAGGCCGCGTCGCTTATAGCGCATCGCCGCGGCATACCGACTCTCCTCGGTGGACAGCCTGACGACTGATCTCGCCGTCTACGCACACATGGGCCGCAGCTGGGCCCCCTATATCTAGTACATGTGCAGCAGCAGCGCACACAGAGCCACCACTGGAAATATTATACCTATATATATATATATATATATAAGAAAGAAGTGCGCGCGAGCCGAGATGCTTCCTCCGCCGCGGCAAAAAGTGTACTGGCGAGCCAGGCTCTCCTGACTCCTCTCTCGCGGCTCTCGCGGCTCTCGCGGCTCTCGCGGTGATGTGTATACGTGCGTCACGGATCGCTGCTCGACGAGCGAGGCTGTGCTCGTATACCCACTTGTATATAGTGTACCGATCAGACGAACCATATATAATATGCTTCTGGGAACGATTCCTGGAGGCGCTTCGATTTTTAGACTCCGATTGCATCTATCTTATATGCGCTCAGCCGATTGGATTGTTATGGACGAATAAACGGCGCTAACTCATTTCATTTATTCTCGCGGACCATCAGAGCAATCCTCCATGCAGAAGCAAGAGAGAGGGCCGAGGGGGAGGGCAAAGCGAACACTCTTCTTAACGAGTAAGCAGATAACCGTTAAAACACAACCCAACACAGCAGATGCTGCAGACAAGCAAAATTTATGAAAAATTCAGGACTAATAAGCACCATCTTATGTACCTACCTATGGTACATGAGATAGCTGAGCTCCTGGCTTCCCATGTAATAAAAGCCAATACAAGATCCACGGCACCCGGGGGATAAACATTATTCTCTTTTTTCTTTAATTGAGTAATCAAGCCTTACGGAGCAGTGTACGCCGCGGATCTGCACTGTTCCGCAGAGCTGTATAACGGGTCGCGTTCTCTCTTCCTCTCTCGCCAAGTCGCCGTCAGCGCCGATCGCTATAAACAGTGTACAGCATTGAGGGCGGCGACGGGGATTTATATTTTAAAAACACGATAATGTACAGTGTTGCTTTGATACGCGTAATGTATGTCGCTCACATGGGCTTTTTGTATGGCGGATATATGTCTAAGCGTCGTTTTATAAGTGGAGATAAAAAGGTTCCTTTATATTTCGAATTTTAGGACAAGCATCATTTTCAAATAGCTATTTTTAGCAGTTTTTTGCCGGATTCTTTTTGTCCTTGTAAGCGGTGGAATGGATTTCTCTACTGATGTTTGCAAGCGTCGAAAAACGGCAAAAAATCTCAAGGCTTGCTTTTTTATTAAGCTAAGATGTCAAGTTGAAAAATTTTGCAATATTTGCGAATCGTTTTATTCTACAAATACGAAACTTTTTATTTGACTGATCATTTTCAAGCTTCGTTTTGCATAAATAGACAGGTTATATTATATTTAAATTGCTCGAAAAAAAAAAACAACGGTACAAAGTGGCATCATATATATATATATATACATTATATACCTATCAAATGCTTTATACTAGTGTATCGCTTGTATGCCCTTTCTAGGCAGTGCGTATAGGTATTAATCATAAAATTTACTACAAAGCTTTTAGATTATTATTTTATAGAAGGTTTAAAAATAAAGGTTCAGTAAACATCGGCTGGAACAAAAGTTGGCTTCAAACATACATTGTTTTAAAAATATATTTAAAACAATGCCGTGAGCTTAATTAATTATTCATCGGGTTATTCTCTTTTATATCTCATTATATCCGCGAGTACATTTTTATTAGTATCACAGAGCATGACCAGCATAATGCAATCCTCATATTCTTATACGGCGATTCGCAAGCGAAGCCACATGTCGCGCCAACTCCTGCATTTCAAATTTCCCGCCGAGAAAGGTACTACGCGAGTCTTCTACACAATGTGTATATGATATATATGCAATATCGCTTAAATATCGTGCCTTCGAGCATGATTTCGGGGAATAAAAATCAACAGCATTCGACCCGTAAAACACCGTTATCTAATCGTTATCAACACAGAACTCCACGGCTTATAGCGGCATTTGTTTGTTTATACAGGCGCGCGATGTGTATATGTCTATATATACACAACTCGGCGGCGACATGCCGAAAACCGATTAAAATGCGCACTAACGAATAAACAAACAAACAAAAGAGCTTCGATACATCAACCATATTTTCAGCATAAGCTCGTCCTTTAAGTATACGTTTGCAGAAAAAAAAACACAAATTCAAGACGATCCCATAACCCTAGTTCGGTCGTCTCAGTAGCAAATCGTTCAAGACGTTTGATTGGATCCTTAAAAAAAAAAAAACAGAAAAATCATGGCGAACGGCCCGAGACGCTCCAGACCCAGTCATAAGTAAGCGACGTATACAACTTATCCTGCATTCGAATCCCTCGCACATAGTATACACGGCTACATCCTGTTGGTTATATTTAATACTCGCGTATAGACGAGCAAAAGCGCGTCTCCAGCATACGTATCATATGGGTATACGCATGTACATACATACCTGTATACATAGCGCATAATTCGGCGTTGAGTCACGTGGTAGTTAGTGTAGCGGTGGCGGCGCTGCATCCACACAACTCGCCGCTCTCTCTCTCTCTCCCTCTCGCTCTCTCTCTCTCTCTCTCACTCGGAAGTGACGCGCGACGCGGGGCCAGAACAGTTTGTGCCTGTTGGTGTCTTTCTTGCACCGCCGGTGAAGATCGCATAGCAGCGCCGTCGCCGCCGAGCTCAGTTCGGCATCAGCGAACACAGCGTACGGCCGGAGAGAGAGACAGGAGCCATTAGCCTCGTCCGAGACGCATACAGTTGCACGCACACCTACAACACACATTGTCGACTCCGCTCCTCTCTCTTGCGCGCGCGCAGCTCACGTACGTGTACAACGTCGTCGCACACGCAGAGAGCCACCTAAAAGCGCTGCCATATTCTCGAGGCGCCCGAGTACTCTGCCGACAACTAGTAGGCTCCCGTAGTTTTAAGTGAATATTATGAGAGTGAAGAACGAAATGGACGACGACGAAAAGGGGTAAGTCGTTGGTACAAGATTCTTTCTCGCTTGGCTTGCCCGATTCCGCGGGACTCGCCATTCCTCGGCCGTTTGTCTGGCCTCGTGTCTTACTTTTTTTTTCTGCGGCCGCTTCAGCGCCTATGTGCATGTGCATAGCTGGAAGCGTCGTCCCCGAGAGGACAGGCGCGTCCACGCCGAGAGGTCGAGCATAAGGTGGACGCCACCGCCACAAACCGGCGTTCGTTCTTCCACCTTTTGGCTTCGTTCTCTGTCGCTCTCTCTCTCTCTCTCTCTCTCTCTCTCTCGCTCGCTCGCTCTCGCTCTCTCTCTCTCTCTCACGCACACAACTCCGGAGAAGAGAGATGGAGCCTCTTTCTTTCTTTTCCGGGCACGCTCTTTCCTCCCCGAATCTTCTCCGTCGAGAAAAACGGTCGAACCGGTTTTCGCCTGTATACGTGTAATTTTGTAACAACCAGCAGCCGGCTAACTGCGTGTACGCCGTTTGCATTTCAGAAAATTGTTCGTTGGCGGCCTGTCATGGGAAACGACTCAGGAGAATCTCCAGCGCTACTTCAGCCGCTACGGCGAAGTCATAGACTGCGTCGTTATGAAGAACAGCGAGTCAGGTCGGAGCCGTGGCTTCGGCTTCGTCACCTTTAGCGACCCCTCCAACGTCGGGCTTGTCCTACAAAACGGACCCCATCAGCTGGATGGGCGCACGGTGAGTAAGCCTTTACCTGTCCCTTTCCCCTCCAGTCAGCCACTCTTCGAGGCCTTTATCTGACCTGGCCTTATTTCTCTCTGTTTCTCTCAGATCGACCCCAAGCCCTGCAACCCCCGTACACTCCAGAAGCCCAAGCGCAGCGGAGGCTTTCCCAAGGTCTTCCTTGGTGGCCTGCCCAGCAACGTCACCGAAACGGATCTCAGATCTTTCTTCCAGCGCTTTGGCAAGGTCATGGAGGTGGTCATTATGTACGACCAGGAGAAGAAGAAATCCAGAGGTGAGATTACCCTGCTTCTAGATTATTATATTTTTTTTTTAAAGAGAGCACACTTGTCATTTTGAAAAGTCATTACTTCCGTATTTAAGTCTACAGTATTGTTATATACTTATTCTAAGGTTAATTGTATTTTATGAGTTTTCTTGTTTTTCATTCTTATTTTTTTTTTTTTCAACTCCTTTTAAATTCAGCCATGTGCCTGAATTTATGCATTTATGTGCCTCGAGTCTTTCCCCTGGATGTAGTGCACATTGACACTTTGATACATATTTCTGGTTTACCTTTCTCGACCGGCATAATTGGTGCATAAGTTCAACAGGATGATGGCTCCATTGGATATACTTCATTCATTTTATAAACAATGCGCACATTTAAATTCTAAGTGTAGCTTAAGGCATAGAGTCAGGCTATACTCTTAAGATATTTATAATTATTTATGTGTAATTATATGGGCTAAGATAAACTGTGTTGTACTTGTAAATTTCATCAAAAGAATGATTATCTTTATAAAATTAATAAGAATATGAATACTTTCGACGCTGTGTATATGTAAAAATAATGATTGTTAGTGAAAACTTTTCGATGGCGGTGGTGTCTCTAATAATTAAAAAAAAAGATTTGTAATTGCTTCGATGAATACTCGACGGACAATTTTTTTATATACGTTGTGTCGCATTTGGATGGCAGGCTTTGGCTTTCTCAGCTTCGAGGATGAAGATGCAGTGGACCGATGCGTTGGAGAACACTTTGTCAACTTGAATGGAAAACAGGTATAGCATATATGCACGAAACGACTCTATACTTATAACTTAATGAATACAATAAGCTCGTGAGGCTGCAACGATGTTTTGGAACAATTATTGATATACATATACATTTAAGATAAGTTATATTTTAGGTAAATTTAAACTTACTGTACACTTAATTATCATTGTATAAGAGTTTACCTTAAGTTTTTTACTGTAGTAGACAATAAGTTCCTTTAAACGTATGTTTAATATAATGTACTTATTATGCTAGATTTAGATTCTATCTTATGACTATAGGTATTATAGTGTCTTATGTTAAAGTTTCTTAAATTTAATTTTACATACTTTTAGCAATTTTTGTTCACAATTTAACTAATAATAAAATAATCTAGCATCTTCTTTGTGGTAACTTGAAGAACGAAAAGAGAACGGAAAAATGACGCAAAACTTTGATCCCTCGCAAAGTTTTGCGTACACCGCGATTCGCGCGCGTTTGCCACAGTTCTGTCTACATGCACTGGCTCTTTTGTTCGCAGGTTGAGATTAAGCGCGCCGAGCCACGAGACTCGTCGAGCAAGATGAACGACAGCCACCAAGGCCAGTGGGGTCCTCCCCAGCAGGGACCGCCAATGGGTATGGCCGGAAACATGGGTCCGATGGGCGGACCTAACGGACAGATGGGAGGACCGATGATGGGTGGACCCATGGGACCACCAGGTAACATGATGCAGCAGTACCAGGGATGGGGTACCAACCCTCAGACCGGTGGATATGCCGGCTACAGCACTCAGTACAACGCTCAGGGTTGGGGTGCACCACCAGGACCACCGCAGCAACAGCAGATCCCACCACCACCACCTCACCAGTGGGGCAGCAGTTACAACGTCCAGCCAGCTGCAGCTAATCAGGCTTATGGAAGCTATGGTCAGTCTCAATAAGCGAGTTCTTGCTTCTTTCTCTTTTTAGACTAAAATAGAAGCGTAACCAGTGCGACCGGGATAGGCCGGCAAGGGGAGCAAAATTGAGGCACTGGGAAAACCGAGATTGCCGCACTATCGCCTCGTCGGCAGCTGCGCATGCGTGGGCCCTCTTCGCCTATTGGCCGAGTCGTTGCAACGTTGTTTTACACTTTACACGGCGTCGTGTTGGTTCGGTCTCTCAGGCGTTTATTCGCAGTGCCGCGATTTCTTCCGTGGATCTTATAAACGAATGTTCTCAAAAAGTTATTTGAGACAAGAATTTAATATATCACTGCAATTTGAACTACTAAACAGCTTGTCAGGCTTATCTATAAACATTTCAAGAATCAATATGATTGCTAATAATGCAAGTATATCTGTTGCATTCGTGCAAACGATCTTTTGTTTTGTCGTTCCTCCTCCTTTCTTTATCTATCTCTCTCTTCTTGAAGAATAGTTAAATGTATACTTTTACTCATAACACAGCAAAAGATAATTTCCATCCTGTCCAATCCTTATCCATCCTGCTTGGAGTTTAAAAAATAAAAGGAACAAGAAGTTTAAAAGAGTGAAGTACTTTGGTGCCCCCTGAAAAAACTGAGTGGAAAGAAAATACAATAAAAGAAATGAGAACAAAGAGAGAAATGGATAATGATCTATTCTTCAATGTATGTAGAAAGCAGCAAGGGTGCTTGTTGAGTTGAAAAAAGAAGGGGGAATAGAGATAACAGGCAGCCTTGGCTAAAGTTAGAAAGGGAGGAAGGCTGTTGTAGAGTTGCGGTTGGTGAACTATGTTTGTGTGGTTAATGATCGCAGGTGGGCCGGCAGCGGCCGCTTCAGGGGGCTATGGGCCCACGGCGGGTACTGGCGGGGCTGCGGGAGGAGGACCAGGAGCTTCCTGGAACTCGTGGAACATGCCACAAAATGGCCCTCCACCCGGGCACTCAAGCCAGCCTCCACCCCAGCCCCCTCAGCCTAACTCCTCGCAGCCAAACTCCAACTCGAACCCCTCTGGTCCACCGGGTGAGTCTTCAAGCTCAGTCAAAATCAATGCAAATGCATACCTAGCCTCCAAGTCCAGCTATCCATTCTCCAAATCCCCCAAATCTTTTTTTTATCTCTCTTTCTCTCTATGTTGTATATTTACTGTATTTCATCTGACTGCAATGATAGACTTGAGATTCTTTAGTGGACCAGCTTCTCTTAACTCTCTCTCTCTCTCTCTCTTTCTCTATACTATTATCCAGTCAGAAAATTCCAAACCATCCACCAGCTTTCTTGTACTTAGCCTTTAGTGCATTGCCCAGTTGTCCGCAGCTTCCTATACACTCTGTTTTTACTTATTATTACTGTACAACGCCAAACGTGTTCTTACTCCATTCGGATCACATTCTGCTTTGTGTCTTGAACCATAACACGTTTTCCTAAATGCATCCTTCCAAAATCATATCTGGATATGCTGCACGTCACGGTTATCACTTTCTTTTTCTCTTTACTTTGTTTTCTGTCACACACTCACACGATCTTCTTTATTCAGTTTTACATTCTTACATTAACACCACGTTTTTGTTACGTTTTACTGGATGGATCATAATAATTAACCTACCTGTTTGTACTTGTAAACAAGTAGGCTTTCTCTAGAATTTTTCAGATTTGGGCAATTTCTTTCTTATCTTGTAAACTATTTACTTAATAGGCAGTGTTTTAATCATAAGTTTGATCATATAGGTGATATTCAATTGAATTTTTTTAGTTGTCTATGGTATTTTCTTTCTGTATATCATGCAAACATAGAGACAGCCACATTGCAGCTCTCCTGGGTATGGTGATAAATTGACCTTGCGCATAAAGTTATCCATATACCGTCTTTATTCGTTAATCGAAGACGTAGTTGACAATGCTGATACTACTAATAATAATAATCAAATTTATTAAAAGTTTATTTAGGATTTAGTCAAATTAGAACAACCTAATTGGTTAAAACGCACAAAGGAAATATCATGCATTTGTAAAAAATAGTTGGTAGCTTAGGTTAATGCATTTCCTGTCAACCTTCATGTGCTTCCGCTCCCTCCTTGTTAGTAAAAATAGTAAATTTTTCATCAACAATGACAAACCTGTTTTGAGATAAGATCAACCATACTTGAATAACAGAGATGCCAAGGAGGTACTGCGCACATAATCAGTAGATGGTAATGGGTTTTTCAATGTTGATGCCACATCTATAGATGTTTTAAAAGTCTTAAACATTTGCTTGTTCATTGTGTGCCTGAATTACTTTTTCTGTTTTTACGACTTTGTTTTACTTTTCTGTAAGAGTTACAACGATATATACATACATATATTTATAGATAAAACTTTGAACGAGCGCAAAGGCTCAACGAAGTCAATTTTCTTATTGTTTAGTTTGATAAGGAAATAAAAACAAGTTAGCAGAGCAGAAGAAATAGCGCAAGGGTGAAAGAACATGGTCAGTAATGATCGTTTGTTATTGCAGGTGACATGTACTCAAGACAGACAAGCGGTTCAGGAGCGCCGGGATCAAGCAGCAGCTCAGCCAAAACGCCGGACTACGCCGGCTACACCGGCTACAGCAACTATGCAGACACGAGTTATCCTCAGCGTTCTTATCAGGGCGGCGAGAGCAGCCAAGGTGGGTATGCCGCCAGCGCTCCTAAACCCGGCCAGCAAGGCTTTGATTTCAAAGAGTGGCCCACCTCATGACCATTTTAATTTCAACCAAAATTTCCGTCTTCACGGACCTGACAAGCGCCCAAGGCTTTAAGGCCTTGCTCTCGTGGGTTGTCCATTTACTTTTGCACTCTCGGACCTCATTCGCAACCTCAATCTACCAGCTGAGCAAACCTTTTCAACTCAACTGTCTACGTCTCTCCCAGCAGCGACCAACGTCCATCAACTTGATAGATACTTTCAATAACTGTTCACGGCATTTCAGATTATTACGATACACACTCACACATCTTCCTCCCTAAACATCTACATGAAGACAGTCACACAAACGCGTCTTGGGCGCGCACTTACACGAACACACATTTACACGAACCTTTAAAGCACACTGAATTTACCTGACCTATGACCTGATCCGATCCTAACGAACTTTTGCCTAGATCACGATTATGTAATACTATAAGGAGCTCAAAAGACAAAAACAAAAATCATGTGTCAAAGAAAGTATAATAAGTAGATGTAATGTAACGCTGTAACGATGTAATGATTAAAATAAGATAAGGTAAAAGAAGGTCAATTGTGTATATGATGAACAATGTATCGTTAAACAATCGAACGATCGACGCGAAAGTTCGCTAGGATTTCATTTAAATCAATAAGTACGGGTCACTTTCAACTATAAGTAAGACGTTCGCGAACAGTCGCGTCGAGCTCTGAGGTAAACTGGAAAAGTTGAGGTAGAAATTCTTTTTACTGGCATGCAAAGCGTCAAATTTCAATGAAAACAAAGAAAAACAAAAAAAAATAGTCGAAGACGAAGTTTGATCGCTTGCAAAAACTATAGCAATTATATATTGTACGAACAAAAATATGATGGGGGAAAATTCAAATTATGCAAGTTAAACGTAGAAATATTATCGTCGAGATCAAACCGACAATAGACCACCCATGGTGCAAGCGAGAAAGCCCTTCGGCGCTGGGACACCGAGGGCAGAAAACTAATCATGCTTATATATGTCGTTTATAGATTCTGCGACCTTTAAAATTAAATGAAAAATCCTAATTGAACGGAAAAAAATTTTAAAAACATAAAACAAAAAAAAAATACCAGAAAAGTTGAATTTCTACAATCGAGACGAAGGAGCGATCGAAAAAAAGAAAAGAGGAACCGACGACGAAGGCGATCACCGCAGTGGCCCTAACGCTAAACCGAGAGATGGACGAGCCCTCTATCTTTTTAAAACAGATATCTTTTAACATTTATTAATTTTTCACTACTCCATGAAAGCACAATTGAATCTGAAAAAACTCACAAATCAAGTTCTATTTAAGTGCATTATTCTTTTGATGTTGAACCTCTATCAAATTGTAAAATTTGGTGCTCGTGTATCTCTCAACGGCGATGTACGTTACAATAGAAAAAGAATTACGAGTTTAATATTAAAAATTACTTTTAGAATGAGACAGATATGGCGAGAGTGCATGTGTACATGTGAATGGGCATGCAAGTTGATGAAGTTATGATTGTCTGAGCAAGAGACAGAGAAAGAGTGATAGAAAGAAAGATAGTGAGAACGAATGTGAGTGTCAGAAGGTCGACAAACTAAATTTAAGCGACAGGTTCGCAGTATCGAGACGACCAACCCTTTACAATCAATACGGATCTACTATTGTGTAGTAGTTAATAACGAATAAACAGAAAGAAAGAAACGACGAATTAATAATGCGGTTATATAAGTCAATATCATAGGCCGACTCTACCAATAATTAAATAAACTATTCGACAGTAGTGTAACATACTTAGATCTAATTTTGACAATTGTGTATGCGTGTTTGTAAATCAACTGACATCAGGACATGGGCTCCTTCGTGATCTTTTTTTAGCCTATTTTTATCGTATGTCGTAATTTTACTTTTGTATGCTGTACAAAATCGGCGCCTGTATACTCGTTTGATAAGTTTCTTGTCTCTTTTTCCTCTTGTTTTTTTTTACGTTTTTTTTTCTCGAGACTTTTTTTATTCTCATATATTGAATATCATCATTATTATTATTGCTATTATTATCTATTATAACTATTTTCCTACTTCATGCGTTAGTTGAACTGATAGCAAAAGTTTATTTTTATGCACAAGTTTAATGGAAAAAGGAGACGAGAGAACAGGAGAATCGTTGCATATAAGCCTTCAACTTCTTCATGCGAAATGTAAATTAAAAACCATTTTTAATCGTCTCGTTGGATTTAAGAAATGAACTGATTTTTTTAATTTATATATATAAATATACATATGTTTTACTTCGGTTTTGTAATAGTTATTAATGATTAGGCATGTTGATGTAAACATACATCATTTTTTTATAACGAATATTATAATATTATTATGATCATTGTTATTGTAATTTTATGGTTATTATTACGATTATTCCAACATGGACTAAAATACTTATAGCTTTGCTATGGCTATTATTTACTATTACAACTATAACTGTTATTGTGAAAAACTAATCTATCGATACTGTACAACAAGAACTTTTGCCATTTATTATTTGTGCCTTGCGTATATATATTTTTTTTATTGACATTCTGGTTTCATAATAGTGATAATAATAAATAAACGGATTTAGAAGATAGATTTAACTTTAATTCTGACTCTCGCTCCTCTCCGGAGAGTTTCCTTTTTTTATAAACTATTGCCGGCGTATTGTTATATAACGTGTATTTAAATTATTTTAATATTTATTTTTTTGCTTCTCTATAATACCCCGAGCCGGACATTTTCAAAGCCTTACTATACACTATAGAGATTATACAGAACTGACATGTTTCAAATAATTTGTTTTTTACTAAGAATAAAGATAATAATGATAAACGAAAATTTAAGTAAAATTGCGTCATAAGTCATAAGTAACTCGATAAACTAAATAAATTTAATGAAAAAAATAATTAGTCACTACTAATACTAGCCAGAGGCACTGGGTGTTTTTGGATAATGTTTAATTGGCTTTTATTAAGAGTACATCAATCTAAGTATGTAAATAAAAAAAAAATTAAGTAAGGAAGAATAGTTTGAATGATCTCTCTTCTCTCCGACTTGATAACCAATCGATTATATCTCGAATTTCAGTGACCTTGATAAATAAGAATTTTTAATAATAAGTCTCGTTGATCCGAGAGCTTTAGGTGTAATTTGAAGCGCCGTCGCCAGCTTTAAATAATTACGTAATGAATATAAACAGCGTAGGGCACAAATAATAAGGCAAATAATATTAAAAAGTAAAAGACGAGTAAGACGAGCGTACAATTAATGAATTATAATATAATTATTGACGGATTAAAACGGATAAAGGCGTTTATTAAGGCTAAACAGATGAATATATTTATACTTGAAAATATCATTAGTATTTTTCGAAAACGGAATGAACACAGAAACTTATATTGACTTATCGATGTAAAAGAATAGCTCTTAGGGAAAAAGTTAAATTTTCGGATTATTAAGGAATCGTTTATTAACTACTATTTGGCCGCGTCCGCGTCGGCTTGCTCTCAGGGTTGTTAACTACTTTTCTAATAGTCTCTCTTCGGTTTAAGTCGTTCGTTTTTTATAAGAAATACACCACTCGCGGCTTTTGCTCATGTATAATGTATAAGCACAGACACACTCGCAAAGTATAAGAAAACAAGCAAACATAATGGAAATTAAAACAACTGTGCAAGAAAAGACAAAATCAAATATCGATTGCACCCTAACTAAGTCGACTGAGAACCCCTTAGACGAGGAGAGTTTAATTTAAGAATACATATAATTATGGAGACAAATTTTTTAGAGAAAAAACAGGCAGCGCTTTGCCTCCTTCGTTGATTAATGGTTAATAAAGTTTTAAAAGCTGCTAATTCTTAGAGAAAAGCAACAAAACTGATAAGTCGTAAAGATTTAAAGTTAATGATAAAGAAACAAATCGACAAAATTTTTAGAGTGAAGACAAAAATAGGCATAAGAGATTAATGAAAAGTAAGAGAGCGAGAGAGCGAACGAGCGAGCGATTGCGTGAGTAAGTGAAGACATGTTGTGTTTGGGAATGAGAGCGAGCGAGTGAACGAGCTGCACTGAATAGGCTGATCAATACCAAGCGCGCCAAGCACATCGAGTTTTACGTTTAATTATATCGTGATAATTAGTCGATCGGAAATACTAAATAGGCTCATAAAACTGTAAGTACCTATAATAGTACTCGATGCGCAAATTACCAGGAGCAAACGAATGTCAGATCGCAAGGAGGATTGAATGCATTTGTGCGCGCGCGCGCGAGAGGGGTAGAGAGAGAGAGAGAGAGAGAGAGAGAGAGAGAGAGAGAGAAGTATGGAGCGAAAGAGCGGGAGAGCAAGGGATAAGGGAAGATAATAGAGATAGGAAGAAAGTTTTTTCGTAAACGATAAACATAATGTCAAGTTTATATAGATTAAATAGTTCAATCGGGATTCCGCCAAGAATGGCCCGTTCAATAAAGACTGGTTTTAGCGACTAATTAAAATACAATTACATAATTATCTATACGTATATGTCTTATAGAGATCGTGAAATCAAGTTCTTTACTCTCCTATATACCGTTCACTCTCGTAAGTTGATGATGAGTTTTACTTTAAAATAATAAACTATAAACGATAAACGCTAGCGTGCTCTCACTTCTAATGTAATTTAATACATTTACGGCATAATGAGACAAATTTTGCGATAAAGCTAAGCTTCGGTGATGCTCGTGATGATAAAACGATGACGATGTTCATGATAAGGATACGATGTTGGATTTTTTCTTTAAAGTATGGTAATTAATAACCGCGCGCGGTGACTGTAATACTTTGAACACGACCAAGTCCGCGATTTGTACAAACAAGGTAAACGCACGATCCCGTATGTATCTAATTTAAGAATTTAAGGAATCGAGATAAAAAAGCCAACTAATAAGTATAGAGAAAAAAAATTAAAGGCCGCATTCTTCTCTCGCCCGTCCCACCTCAGACGGGCAAGGGAAGAGCTTCGATCGTTGCTTCTTGCGCTCCTACGCTCTCCCTTGACAGAAATTTTCAACAAGAGACAAAAGAAGGTTGCAGGACATTGCGCAGCACGCTTCTTCTACTTCTTATACATATACATATATATATTCGTGCTGTAATACATCGTATGACTCGATCGGATTTACTACTCATACATACATAAGTATACATACATATATAAATATATGTATGTGTGTGAATACTTTGCTTTTAATTCTTTATTATATATTTTTCTCTAATTACTATTATTATTATTATTATTATTATTATTATTATTGCTATTATTATTACACTGTTTAAACAGCTCATTTTTTTCTTTCTTTTTAAATACACATATATGATCCCTCGGTTTAGCTATAAGACTCTTTGTTTGTGTTTCACCTCGCCTTTTCATTATTATTAACCTTCGTATATATACAAGATAAACGAAAGTCAAATGTAATTCTAATATATATATATTTCAATCGAATATGTATTTTTCATAAGAGTGATGATGATGATTTTTAATATACAGCGCTTGAAACATTTTACTATAACTATATATACATATTATAAATTACTTTTAACGAACAAGTACATTCTGGGAATCGCTTGAGTTATTATTAAACAGAAAAAAAGGAAAAATATACGTATTATACACACAGAGAAATGAAAGCATGAGAAACAGCCATGTATTGTCTAAATTCCCGAGCTCCTTCGATGATCTTTCCATACCAATCTCTCGTCCTTGTGTTCACGTCGAACCGTCTATATTTGCTATATATATATATAAACACACGCGGTATTTCCTTAGTTGTTATGACTTTATGCAATTTGTCGTTATGTTATACGTATAGCTCGCACAAAATCATTCGTTCGATTATGTTTCATCGCAGCACGCGTTTCCTCACTACCGTCTGTACCGTATTATAGAGGCTTAAAGGGCCCTTAAGCAATTTTTCGATCGATCTTGCTTGGAATTTCTAATTTTGTTTTGAAAACGTCATATCCGTGTCTCAGTTCTTGTTTGTAATTTCGTTTTGGGAATTTGTTGATCGATATAGGCTAAGTGTTGCTTTTTTCTGGTATCTACTTTCGGTTGTTTGACCTTAAAATGCTTGCTGTTATTAATTTGGAAAACAAAGTCGCGTTCGCTGGAATAGGTGCATGCTTCGTCGGACTCTTGCGCGTTAATTAATCGATGCAGATGGATAGAGGCACGTTGTCCGCCTGAAATGCAACTTTAGACGAGAGTTTGTATACGTGCTTCTCGCTAAAATCTTCTCTCATTTTTCGCATTAGTTTGAACGATCTACGTTGTACATTTAATTGTCGTTAAAGTTGGAGTCGCGATGCTCTGAAAGATCTCGCTCGACGAGATTTCAGTGTCGGAGCTATCCGGCGATTGAGTATAAGAAAGAAAAGAATGTAAATGAGAAACGGCGTTAAGAGGCGCCCTACCGCAATTATCCGTAATTTAAAATAATTAAGGAGATTTAATTATAAAAATGCAAAAAAGAATTTAGCGCGTTATGCAATGAGAGGGTGATGCTAGCGTGACCCCTAAGAAGTACTGTAAAAATATCATAGGTAATAAAGGAATGACGAGGAAAAATAATAAAGGAAGGATAAGAAATAAAAAGGAAAACGACGATTTATGATTAAATGATAGAATCCCTGACGAAGTTCAAAGTACTTGCTGTACCTCAAAGACTCTTAGCGCTTATGTCGTCACGATACAATGAACGCGTGAAAATTATTCGACTCCATTTCGTTGCTCTTGTTACACTTACTTCATCAACCTTAAAAAAAAAACTCACACCCGACAGTCTATTATCGTTATGTCACGATTATTTTCCTCATCAGTCATCGTTCCTTAATAATAATAATATGCTATAAATGCGTGAAAAACACAAATCGCAGCTCTCGAGAAGATATTGGGCGCGGTAAAGCAAGCAAACAATTTGTAATTTTCATTGACATATAGCTATATTATTATTATAATATGCGAGCAAGCGACTGGATCAGTATGATACGTTAATAAACACACACACACACACACACACACACAAACCTATAATATACGGAATTTTGGTAAACTAACTAAAGATTTAATATTAAACATATATATATAAAGTAGTGAACAAATTATGAAATAACGTCGCCGGATACTAAGGATACAAATATAAGAGAAACATTTTTAGAGCGACTAAATAAGTCTGAGCATAACGATCGATCTTGGGATATTATATAGAGTAAGAAAAAACTCCGACTTTTTCGAGTGCGAGTTTCCCACGCCGTCAAAAAACGACAACAAACTTTATACATATTAACCGCGATATTTAAATACAAATGTAAACTGGAATCAGGATGAGAGTATAGGTGATGCCGTTTATTTTGGAATCTAGAAAACTGTTAAGTCAAGCAAGTGTGATTTAATTCGATTGAATTAACATTAACCTATAGTTTTAAGACACAAACTGTCTCCACATGCTCTCGAGAAACTTTTCTACCAAAACCTACATATTATCATCGACGCGTACAGACACACGAACATAAAACACACAAATATAAATATCATAGATTAACGAGAGTTGAGTATGCAAGCGAGTTTCTCAAATCTTTGTGGAAAAAATTTAAGCAAAAGATAAAAAAATATAGTTATATATGGGTCATGTTTATTATTATAAGTATGAAATTAATCGAGTACATAATATTTGGGTATACATAATAATAAAAGGATGAGAGATAATTGACAAACGCAAAACAAAACGATACATGTGTTTCTTGGCGCCGTATATTATACGTTTTTAGTATGTTTTTTTCTAAATATCTATATCGCATATATGGAGGTGTATGTGTATATATATATATTTTAAAACGAGGGTCCAGGTGGACTCGATTGTGGTCAAATGATGTACTGCATATATGGACAGAACTTTTCGCCTGACAAAAAGGGTTAACAATTGATTAATCAATACTTAAGATATGATAATAACAATAATGATAATGATAACAATAACGCTAATAATAATATTAATATTACTACCTACTATTAACTATACGTTATCACTATTACGATTATATATATATATATATATATATATATATATATATATATATATAGCTATTTATTAATCATAAGTTGACACGATAAATAATTATAGTGAGTACGATATAATGTTTAAAAATAGAGATAAAAAACAAATGGATTATTCATAAATATATGCTATGGTATAGATGATTATGAGGACGATAATTAAATGGAGAAAAAAAGATACCGAAGAATACACGAGATCTAATCTCTTTATTCCATCCTTTTCTCATGATCCTTTAGATCCCAATCTGAAATATCTTTTTTATTTTTTGTCTCTTATACACAAAGTAATAGTTTGATAGTTATTAGCGTGTTAAGTATATTTAAGTTTAAATTACAACCATTAATTTTAGTTCTACAAATCAAAACGGTGTTATAGTTTTGTTATTGTGTTTTAATTTCGTTTTTGATATTATTATTTCGTACTACCTTCGAGGTACTTAAAATATATATATATATATATATATATATATATCATCTTTCGTGATGCATAGCTTTTGCTATCGCAGCGCATGAAAGCTTTACTTCGCTCGTAATATAATAAGTTAGCTTGTACTTATCTATACACGAGCGAGTTTGTTGGCAAAATTAACAAAAAAATAATCAGCTCTCCCCGACCAGAATCAAATCTCAACGGGTTGAGGTTCAACGCTATTTACTGGAAATCGAGTGAACTTTATACGACGAGCATAATGCACGCTTGCTGCTTTAGACATCTGTTGAGAGATTGAAAGAGTCTGTATTATGTGTGAAACGAGCAATGCGAAAGAGGTGGTCCACTGCTTTAAAACGAAGTAGTGGTTGATAAAATAAAACGCAACGATAACGCAATAAATATTAATGTTAACTACGAGATGTGCTAAAGGGAGAACGGACGGAGGAGAACTCAATGACTTTGATTTGTCGATCGTCCCTGACAGGAGGCGGAGGAGGCCACATCAGCAGCAGTGGTAGAGGACTAAACGGACCGAGCAGCAGCAACAACGACTTGGTCGGTGGCAACGGAGAGCTGGGACCGGCCACCGGCTCTGGCGGACCCCAACGGACACACGCGCTTACCAACAGCGGCAACAGCTACCACCCGTATCGACGATAGAAGACAGTTTTTCATGCCTTATTCGCTCATTCCGATCCATCCGATTATACACGTCTAATATGGCTCTCATACTATTAAGTACGTTAATTAAGGCAGGTCTACCTCGATTGTATAGCTTTAAGTAAGTAAGTTATAAAGTATAAGTCAATAGTATGCTGCAATAAGTTGTCGTTTAACTTTTATCATTACTTTTTTTATTACTGGTTGGTATAGCTACTTAGTACAATTGATATACATATAATAAGATATGTGTAGGTTTGTGCAAGAGGCTCGCCTGAGCTGACACATTAGTACGCGTAGATTACATCAGGGCGACTGTTTGTTGTATACAAAAGAGATATGTATATGGGTGAGAATGCTTACATGTAGATCTACGTAGTCACAAGAGAGTCAAATTGAAGTGAATGAAGAGACTTTATTCAAGCTTAATAAAAAACGTTGTACTAAACCGAGCGCCACGTGTCATGTGATCACAATTACATCACACGTACATCTCTGTATTTATATATGTGTGTTATGCGTGTGCAATCGATCGAGTACTCGCATCACGGCTCCTCGGGCGAGTTGAAAAGTGCCCGAGTGCCTTTGATCAGCATCGCGGGGTAGTCCAGTCTGGCAGTGCGAGCGATGATATTGGCGATGCTCGCGAGGCTGGTCCTAGCGGCTACTTGCAACGCCGTCCCCTCCTGCTGGCTGCCGCTGCCACCTTCGGCTGCCGAGGCCTCAACATTATTAGGCTCGGAGGCCGCGACGAGTAGACGACAGACATGACTGTGGCCCATCTCGGTGGCCAGTTGCAATGGCGTCTGCATCTTCTGCGTACGTGAGCGAACGAGTTTATATACATATAGTTACGAACCTGGAGGACCTATCGTGCGCGCGCGCGCGCGCGCGCGTGGAATTGTCTATCGGTTTATCAATGAACGGACAAAGCCGCCGGGCTCGCGTCAAGCGTAAAGTTATTAAGGTGTCACGCGCACTCTGTATCGATAGGAGGGTGTGTATAGCCTTTTACTTATAACGCTGGCAAAAATGTCCTCTAATCAGAGTCTAGGGCGAACTGATGCGTACAGCTGATTTGCGGAGGTAACTTTATTGACCCATTTAATTATACGCACTTTACAAGCGTTGCATGAATAAAATCAAATTTCCCGTTGCTTCTGTTGCTAACGCGCGTTAAAATATAATTAAACGCGAAAGTGCAACGCGTTCAAATTTAATTACGCGTCCAAGCACAATATAGATATATATCGTTGCCTCGCGCAAAATCCTGATTTTATTATAACGCGTATTATAAAAGGAGTAACTGGAATTCAAGGTGCGCTCTTTTCATAAAACTGCGATCGATCGATCGTGTTCATCGGGTGTTTTCATACCCACTCGACGGAAATGTTTGCTTTACTCGGAGAGCTACGCGAATCAAGCGTTGTTCCAAATAATCCCCCACTCGGCGATATGCGTTGGTTCGAAATCGATCAAATAATAAAAAGAGTAAAAGAAAAAAAACAGTCGTCACCGACTCAGTACGATAAATCCTGTAAATCTCTCACCGTATTCAGCGCGTTGAGCGAAGCGCCAGCGTCGATGAGCATGTCGCAGGCCTGCGGTTGGTTCATCTGAGCAGCTAAATGCAGAGGTGTATTGCCTTCCAAACATCGACTCGCCAGAGCTTGTGGTTTCTGCTGTTCCCGTTCGAGTTCCGCGAGAACATCGCCGAGGATAAGGCTGCAGCCGAGGCTGGCGGCCAGGTGGAGGGCTGTGTAACCACGGCGGTCTGCTGTGCGTAGGAGACTCGTTCTTTCCACGCCAGCGGCGCAGCGGCTCAGAAGCCAAGCAAAAAGGCGACTCTCGCGGTTAGCCGCGGCCAGGTGGAGAGCTGTGTTGCCTTCGTAGTCCTGCTGACGAGCAGAGGCGCCCAGTTCCAGGAGACAAGAGGCGGCCTCTTGTTGACCAGCTGCACAGGCGTAGTGCAGGGCTGTTTGACCGCGCTGAAATGGTTATTTTTAGTGTTTGGGGGTTTGTTCATTTTTTCTTTTTACGGAGCTCTGGTCTGCTATGAAAAATCCCTTCAATTGGTTTTTGTTTTAGGCAAGTCCCCACTAAAATATTTTAACGAAAATTGAGCCTTTTTTTAACTCGGAAATTAAAAGTTTAAACACTTATTTTTAAGCCAGCTGATACGGAAATAATCTAGTTCAATCAAAACAAATCGCAAAGCGTTATTTTACAAGCTTTTTTAAAATCTGACAAAGTATATATAAACATTGAAAACACGTGACTAACGTTACGATTTGGCTTACGACAATGTAACGTAATTCTTTTATTCCTGATGTGGTTCATCTGACAATTATTTAATTATTTTTACCTTGTATTTACAGAAGTTTCAAAGAAATTCATATGTCTAAGCGACCAAAAGTAAACTTCTTTGAACTGGGTGTATTTTTTTGTTTTTTTGTTTCAAGGTGTGTTCCGGTGCATCAAAAGCATATCTGATTATTTACACTCGAATTCCGCTAGTTGAAACTAAATTCTTTTTACAAGCTAGAAAACACGTCGACAAAATTACTAATCGTCTATAATTTATACTTTTATCATTTTTTTTTCTCTTAAAAAGAGATGACCGGCTGTTGTGTAGCCGTTAATAAAGCGATTTGATTGGTTGAAAAACGAATATCCGGTATGAATAGAGTTTCGATTTTGAACTAATTCTAATCTCAATTAAATAGCTAATTATTAAAAATTGCAAAGTATAGCAAAGGAAAACATTTAAAACATTGTTTTGTTCTACGAGCAATATGCTGAAACTAAAAACAAAAACCCCACAAGTAAATTTTTCACCCTCAGCTCTGTAGATGCGCTAGAAAGGGGTGACGAGAACACAATACCTTCCTTTCAAAATATGAATCAACTTCCACGTCCTTTATGATGTGAAAATTCGCGTCTTCTGTCTTACGATCCGCGAAGTGAATACTCGACGGCAAGTGTCATAAAACACATCTTAAAAAAGTGTTAAATGAAAGCGTTAATTCTCCTAAAGCAGCCCTGCCTTGCATAAAAAGTCCATAAAAAAAGTTCTTCCCCCTTATTAAAAGACCGCGCGCTTCATTCCGAAACTAAAACGCGCTTTTTAATTACTCACCGCCGCAGCTCGTACTTCACACGTGCGCGCGCGCGCGCGCCTATACAGCGTCGCAAAAAGAAGCCCCACCAGCTCTTTCGGCAAAAAAGTAATTCATGTCCGGGTAGAGAAAACCTTCACCGCAAATTACAATGGCTCACCTGATCGCGGGCCTCGATTTCGAGCTCAGGCAAAATCCTGGCGAGGGTCTGAATGGCCCGAGTTTCGCCAGCCCTGGCCGCGTGATGAAGTGCGGAACAGCCGTCACAGTCCCTGGCGCGAGCTTCGATCGCCGGGTCGAGGTTTGCTCGGCTCAGGATGTGCTCTAATAAGGACTCACCACAGCCGCTTGAACGCGCTGCCATCATCAGAAGTGTTCGGTGCTTCTGAGGAAGGAGATAAGTGATTATATAATTGTGTGCGCAAAGTCCTCGAGGTGCTTCTCTGATTCGACTTGCGCGAGTGAACTTTGTTGTTCGAGTTGCCGAGATTTATGAGCTTTGGGATAGTCGTATAATGTGCTTGAATTGCGCGCGGGAGAGAAAATTCGAAACCTCGAAAGCTGCGGGACGTATAAATAAGGCGAATAAAGGAAGGTGTTTACGGAGTTAATGTTGCTGCTTTTGAAAAATAGTACCTTGCAAGATAAAAAACGTCGGTACAGTTGTTTGAACAATATATAATAGCTTATTTTCACATCAACATATTTTGAAGCTATCTTCTACGTCATTCATTCGTTTTTTTTACATTTTTTAGCCAGTGTTTAAATTAAAGCATTATTTTAAAAACATATTAAGATATAGGTACTCAATGGCTGACGTAAAAAATGCTTCGCTTTTTACTTTTTTTTTTTTTTTTTTTTTTTTTCATATCCGAGTAGAAATATTTTTCATTCGCCGTGAAATGTCGAAGGCGTAGGTGAAAAGGAATGTTGCTTCGCTGTAAACTATCCTCGAAACCCACAGTTTCTCATTATAAAATGGAAAAATACCTTGTCAAGTGCCGAGGCAAGAGCTCCGGCATCGAGTAGTACGTCGACGGCGTCTTGTTGTCCGTACCACGCAGCCATGTGCAGCGCTCGCATTCCAAACTTGGCGGGAACCAGAGTAAAAGGAGAAAAATTACTCAACGAAAACGGATCCAACGGCTTTTAAAATTAATCTGGGTCTTTGCACGAATACATGCAACACTTGAGCACTTTTATTTTATCCGCTATATATATATATATATATATATATATATATATATATCGATCTTTCAACGTGATTTCATTTTTGTCAGGTTCTGATAGATGGAATTGTATGTAGAGGAAATACTTTCGTTTGATGGGCATTTTAATCCCCGGTGAATGGGTACAGTGAATTTTCGCTCTCGAATATTTTCGCAATCCCGGTACTGTTCGAACAAAAGAAGCGATTTTACTAGAAAGCTTTTACGTGTTTTGAAAAGCGTGATTTTTTTAGATCTTTGCAGCGATAAAGCGCCGTTATTGTCGGTTTTTCGAATATTCAAGATAAGGCTCTTCGAAGCGATCCATCTCAATAAACTTTTCGACTATACCATAAGCTACAGTGTTACACGCGTCACAATTTATGGCCACGTCGATATATACTTCATATTCTTATCGGGTCAACATAATTGAGTGACTGCGCGAGAGAACTTACAACTTCTTGCGGGGTTTATACAATATCCCAGTAACTCACGAACATCCACTTCAACGAACTGCTCCAACTTGCACTAGCGCGTACATTTTATTTCGAAACCCCTTCGATATAACATTCGAAGACCTCCGTCTCGCTCGGAGCTTTAAATACTTGAGGGTATTAATGAAAAATTCAAAGGAATATCTTGACCTCTTTAGCCACGTACGTATAGAAATATACCCACCTTGTCCTTAGCTTCGACATCGCAGTCGGCTTTGATCAGCAAATTGAGTATCTCGATGTTGCCGCGCGAAGCCGCCAAATGGATCGGAGCCCTGCCGTACTGCGCAATACATGCAAACAGTCCTCCTGTCAATCCTCTCTCTCTCTCTCTCTCTCTCTCTCTCTCTCTCTCTCTCTCTCTCTCTCTCTCTCTCTCTCTCTCTCAAAAGTCATGCTTGATCTACAGCTATAGCAAGTAGTGTAATGTATACTAAAATCCATATAGAACGAGAAGAATTACGTTGTTCCGACAGTCGACGTTGAGGCCTTCCCTGTCTTCCAGAATCATCCTTACAGTCTCGGCCTCATTGCTGATGACAGCCTCGTGCAGTAGCAGCTCCTTCTCCATCACGACCCCGGCGGCGGCTGAAACACGTATCGACACCCGCAGCTAGTAGCTATACATTATGGCTCTCACTCGCTCTCGATAATTGATAATTCGATTCTCTCCCTATCTGCCTCTCTGCCTCTCTGGACTTACTTCTGTAAACTTTAGTCATGTTTCTCTCTGTCGCTCAGGGTCATTCAGGATGACTGCTGATCGACCGGCCAATCCGGGCCAATCATTCTGCCGTGTCTATAGCTCTCGGCGGGGCTGCTCTTCGTATCCCAGCCTTCCGTTGCCTAAAATTAACGAAACTTTTACATATACGCGGTCACACACATATGACAAGATCGATCCAGACGCTTCATTACTTATCCACGGCTATGTATGTATGCGAGAGCTTTCGCGCCGCTGCGGAAACTCGAAGTGAGAAAGAACGTTTTACTGCTCGGCTGCGCCAATTTCGGGTCAAAAGTTGAGAGAAGTTCTTTATCGGACTTCCGTGAGATTTGCAATTTTCCGAGAGCTATTTTTAGAAACGCGCTCGCGACGATACCTGTGTTTTGCCTCTCTACTACTACATGACGCGGTAGTCCGGATATAAAATACAACTCGGAGCGCGCCGTTTTATATCCCTTGCACGCATGAGCTTTGATTTGTTGCGAAAGTGGACGTTGCTTTGAATGATTCTCTTTTACTTGCTACAAAAAGCGTAGACGTTCGTTTGCTACGGCAGTGAGCTCCAGAAGAGCTGAAATTCTATTTACAAAGCAGATAGGCAAATTCACTTCGGGCTAGTTCTGGAAAAGTCAACAAAAGAGTCAATTGAATCTGTATTACCTACGCGTTGATTCAACAGAACCACGGGAACCGCTTATTAAAAGACTTTACCAATTTTTTCCTAATTGGTCGATGTCTCGGAATGCGCAAACTATGATCATTAAATTTTCGAAAATCTTAAGGGGGACGAGAGAGGTTTAAAGAAAGTACTTCTTGCGCTTCTTTAAACTCTTGAGCCTCTATTTGTCGAAAGAGAAACGACAGCTGCTCCTCAAACATTTTTGAAACTTGTCGACATGGCCACTACATGCTTACTTTGTTTTATCTTTTCGCTGTGTTGGCTTTAATTTTAAGCTAATATACGGCATTGCAGATCATTATACTGCAGCTATACTTAAACTATTTCGTCTCGCAGATTTTCTTTCTCTGGAAACACGTACGTATCCTCTCGCATTAATTTCTGTGTGCATCTGATTTCAAACAACTCTCAACTGTGTAACGACGCCTGTATACATATACCACACGCACATACATACTTCATTAAAATGCTGTTATTCGTCAACAAATTGTAACGCAACAGAGGCTCGTCGAGCTGATTAAATACAAATTAATAATTCAAATGCGCATTGCTTAATACCGAAATTCGCGTGTTGTTTTGATCGAAATAACATCAAACATCGTGTATACAAGTAGAATTGACATGCAATTTTGCTTTAATTAAAATTTAACTGACCTTTTAATTTAATTTAACCGATTCTCTGATTTTAAAGCGATTTCAAAGACTATTAAAAAGCAGGTACTCGCTTTTTAAATACAGTTTGCGCTCCTGAAACGTGACGTTCCGTCCGGCTCTGAGAGCTTTGTTGTACACATCAATGCGAAATTGATTCGACGCGCGTAATCCACGCAAAAGACGTGTGAAAATCATCGAAAGGCCAAATGCAGTATAACGTCAATTAATGAATCAATTGAATGAAGCAGCTGCATTATAGTATTGGTACTCGCGTGGATCAATACATTTGACAACGAATGAAATACCGCTAACCTATTTTTAACCGTGCAGCGCGTATGTATCAAGCGGTCGCTAAACAAATTGCGCGCGATCCCCATTCCACTTGGTTGCTCTCTGGAGAGAAACTCATCGGGTCGAGGGTTCGTATGTACCTGCCATACTGCATGCCGACGTTGGCCAGCTGACTCTGGATCTTCTCAATATTCGATGAGCGCGATCCGACGGCTGCAGGCGTTTGTAAATTTACTTGATTTGCTCTCTTTTATCCGACTACCATGCGCTTATTCTGAGAGTAAATACAGCAGCGAGTTCAAAGCAGAACGTTAAAGTCCAACAAGCAATTTCGCTAAATTATTTCAAAACGCATCTCCGGCTTCCCCGATAAAACCACTTTAAGATTCTATTAGCGATTATAGCCGAATTAAACATCAAAAGCGAACATCACCGCGCTAAGTAGTTTAATTTTTGAAAAGCTCAGCTGCTGAATTTCTCATACGGCTCTCGCGCAGAGCAGTGTGCGAAAATATGCAGTAAAGAAAAAGAAACGCGCGCTATACAAAATGACATACTTTATCACAAAACTTGGTGGATATCGAGGCACAAAAGTGCCTAAACTATAAACATCTTACGCAGCTGTAGAGACACAAGCGAGTTCACGTGCACCCGGAGTTTGAATGAGTAAGTAAGGGCGGAGTCAATGGGCGCGAGGGTGAACGTGCGCGCAGATCGCGTTGCCACCGCCAACTGCAGAGTTTGGCGGTGCAGCGATTCGTGCAGCCTCCAACGAGACGCAGATATATGCCGCACAGGACGCATGCCCGTGCCGACAGTGTCTACACGTATAAGGAATAAGCGCGCGTGTGCGCTTGGTAAGTTAACTGAATGCAATTTGGTGCTTCTCTTGGTTACACTGACGACGAGTTTATTATTTAAAATAAATCGATTATGAAATAAGATAAATACATTGTTTATTTACCTAAACATTAATATGTAATTACAACGAAATGATTGAATTGTCGTGAGAACGGACTACTGGGAGTCCATTGTACAGTAAATTGAAAAGAATATAGATGACAAAGCGCGCGGCCAATCGCGCATTTTTATAATTCTCGTTTGTCGAATAGTGGCTGCTCGCTGATGTAGAAATGCATCGGGTAAAAGAGTCATCGCTGATATACTGTAACAGAGCCAGTACACAATTGTCCTTTCTTGGCCGATAAACGGTATTTTTTTTTATGAAAACAGTTTGTATCCTAAGGTGAAGCAGGCCTAAACCATGTTCTCGCCTCGATAGCTCTCTTAATAAGAACGTTCTGACTGCGCTGCTTCATACGCTGAATAAAATCGTCCTTCTCTTCCGGTAATATGTCGTCTCCAGCTGTACCCAAATCCTCCTTGCTCTGACAACAAACGAGATTTACGTTCTTGACCGTTCCTACATCACCACATCATCACATCTTTGACGCAACACATTACGAGTGACCTCTTCTCTGCTGTGTACACACGACAAAGTAACAATGATAAAAAAAAGCAACAAATGAAGCAGTACAAAGCTAACAAAGCCAGCTTCGCTCTCGTTAGTTAGTTGAGCATACACCGAGAGAAAAGATCATTGAAAAATTACGAAAATTTCCAGCCGCTCACTACACAGACGAGAGAGAGAGAGAGAAGGTCAACACAGTAACCCCTCAGTAATCTAAGCACGTATAAACGCGCCTTTGAACACAGCGCGCGCACGATCGCGGCAGGGAAAGTCAGGTAATCTTTAAGCAAACATTAACTCTCAGTGATGGGACGAAAAAAGTTTAGTTACGAACCTTTCCGTCAACCTCCTCTCCCTCGCCCCAACGTTCGTAGTCATCTTCCTCTTCGCTACGGCCTCTGGACTCGCCGCGTCTCTTTCCCGCAGGCGACATCGGAGGTACTGGCGGTTCGCTCCTCTCTCGGTCACCGGACGAACGATCCCTGCCTCGATCTCGATCTCCACGGTCTCTTGACCTCGAGCGCGAACGGTCTCTCGCCCTGTCGCGAGACCTCGACCTGCCTCGGCCTCGACTGTGCGAGCGCGAATGCGACCTCGATCTTGATCTTGATCGCGAAGATCTGTCGCGCGAGCGTGGCCTCTCTCCACCCTCTTCAATCATCTTATTGATCTTCTCCTTGGCTTCGTCGACTTTGCGCATTGGATCTGGCGAGTAGCTTCTGTCGCTGTAGCGATCGCGCGAACCTGGTCGTCTGTCTCGGAAGTCCCTGCGATCTCTAAAGTTATCACGGAAGTTGTGCTGCCGGTTGTTGTGGAAGAACCTGCCACCGCGATTGTTCATACGACCGCCTCGACCGTGATTCATCATGTGACCGCCACGTTGATTGTGGTGGAAGCCACGCCGATTATTGTATCGATTATTATAATTGTTTTGATTGTTGAAGCGATTCTGGTTATTGTGATTGCGGAAGTCACCACGGCCGCGGTTTTGATTGTTAAACGGCTGGAAGCGCGGCTTGTAATAGGTGCCGCGGTTGTTGAACGGACGATTGTTGAATCGCTTACGGTAGTAGCCACGATCAGGACTGCGCGAACGCGAACGAGAGTAGGACCTAGATCTAGATCTTCCACCTGAGCGCGAACGAGATCTACCAGAGTAGGTACCCGATGGTGAACGGCTGTACTTTCGCTCGTAGCTGCCAGACCTGCGGTTCGAATAGGACCGGGAGCGCGAACGCCTGACCGAGTGTCGCGAGCGCGACGAGCCAGAGCTGGAGCCGCTACGTGAGCGAGACCGCGAGTGTCTTTGATCGTGGTGTGGCGGTGGCGGCTGTTTATGACTGCCCGGAGGTCCTGCGATGACACGTCGACCACGCTCGCGGTCGCTCTCAGAGTCAGAGCGCGAGGCGCCCTTGGACTTGGAGTCGCTGGCCTGGCCGATTGGCTGGAACTTGTGGCCAAGGGTTGAATACTTGGTCGTCTGTTGAGGCGACTGCTGTGGCTGCTGCATCATCGACGAGTCTTTGTAGCTCTGGAACTTGTTTTGCGGCTGAGGTGTTGGGTACTTTATTGGCATCTGAGACTGTTGCTGCTGTATCTTATGCGGCGAATCTTTGTGAACAGGCGGTGGCGCGGGAGCTGCCATTTGTTGCATGGCACGTTTCTCCGCTATCTCGCGTTGCATGTGTTTACGAATATTGAGCGACTTGTCGAGAGGCCGCTGAATCTCAAGCTCCTCATCTTCGCTTTCAAGTGCATTCTTTAACTTCTTCTCCGCTGGCAACTCTTGCCATTTTTGTTGTAGTGGTTCTCGTTGCCTAAAGAAATATTTTCAAGTTATTTGCCAATACTGAAACCCTTGCGTGAATAAAAATGATCAGAATAAGCGAGTATTACCTAGAGGCTTGCACGGCTTTCCACTTGGCATTTAGCGCAACAGTGTCTAAAGCTGGAGGCTTCGGTTCCGGATGAATCAACTGCGAATCCTGCTCAAATATATCTGAGAACGGCTTGCGTTGTACTTCTAAACAATAATATCTCATTAGAACAGTGTTTTGAATTCGCCTCATTTAAAAAGCGCAACTTTTATTACCTTTCCTCTGCGGGGGTAAGGCTAGCCTGGGATCTCTGTCGTGATACGTCTTAAAAACGTCATCTCTATCTTTCTCTCTGCGCATATCGTCTTCCCGGCGATTGGACTCGGCAAGTTTTTCAGCATTACTAAGAGGGGAAGGCATGTCATTATACTGATCTACATACCTATTGAATATAAAAAGATAAGGATAATATTAAAGCGACCCGACCATAACAAGAAGCAAAAGTGCAAACCTTTTTATGGTTGGGTGATGTGTTTACACGAAACGAATTCAACTCACAATGGTGTTGACAGAAAAATGAAAAAATGAAAAAAAAAAAAAATTGCAACATGAAGGGGGAATGGAACTTTTAAAGCTAACCTTTTAATGACGGCTGTCTCTTTTTCAACCTTTGCATAATAGGCACTAAGTTTTGACTGAAGCTGATCAAGATCTGGTAAAGATTCCTGCAAGTCGCGCTCAAGTTTGTCCTTGTTTTTGCGTTTCTTACGTTCCTCTTTCTTTTTCTTCTTGCGCAACTTTTTCTCCTCTTTATCCTTATCCTTGATTTTCTTCTCCTTCTTCTTTTTCTTTACTTTCTTCTCAACCTCCACGTGTTTCTTTTCCTTCTCCTTTTCTCGTTTCCACCTCGCTGTCTCTTCAAGGAACTTTCTGACCTAAATGACGAAAATAAAATTCATTCAATGCCAAGACTCAGATATCGTTTATATAATCTAATAAAAAAAATTAGTAATACAGCTACCTTATCTTCGTAGTCGGAGTCGTCTTTCGTCTGCTCAAGGAACTTACGCACTTTCAGCTCGTAATCCTCTTTCTCCCGTGAGCTTGAACTATATAAACTAGGTGCGAGCATATCGTGACTACTAACAGAGAGGTGTCCGCCGGTTGCGGCAGCAGCAGTCGCAGTCGCGGGCGGATTGTTGTATTGCGCCATGCGCTTGGACAGTGGCGAAAGCGAAGATCCATGATGGTCCTTCTTGTGCTTGCGCTTGCGACCAGGTGACCGCGAGTTGGAGCGGGAGCTTCCGCCCGATGAGCTGCCCGAGCTACCTGACGAGTCGGAGCTGCTGGTGCTGGTCGAAGATCCGCCACTCGATGAACTCGAACTAGAGCTCCATCGTTGGCGCTTCTTCGAGCGCGCCTTACGCTCCTTCTTGCGCTTCTTCTTCTCGCGTTTAGCCTCGGCCTCGGCAGCTTCATTCTCGAAGGCCTTGAATGGCTCCAAGGCCACCGCCGCAGCCGCAGCTACTGCGACTGTCGAAGAGTTAGTCACTGTCGGCAGATTTGAGGACAGATTTGTCTTGCCCTTGATATACTCTATCGAGTTCTTGGCCTCCTCGTGGTATGGCGCTATGCTCAAACAGTTTTCGTAAGCCTTTAGCGCCTCTTCGTACTTCTTTTCATCTTCGTAGCTGCGACCCAGCGCTACCAGTGTCTCCGCCATGTATTTGCGCGCGTTTGCGTGACTTGGGTTGAGCTTCAACGCCGTCTCAAAGTCGTCTATGGCTTTCTTGAAACTGCCGCTGTTCGCGTATCTGTGAGCAAAAAATCAGACTGTAGCAAATGTTTTTGCTTTTAACGATCGATCAGAATATAGAAAGCGATGATATCCTTACAGTGCACCTCTAGCCACGAGACCTTCAACATTGCGTGGATCGACTGTGAGAGCTTTATTCAAGCATTGGAATGCCTCCGAATGCCTGCCAGCTTTGAAGTGATCAATACCTTCGGCGACACTGCGGAATGCCCATTTGCTAGCCTGTGCTTGTCTAAGCTCACTAGCATACTCATTCGGTGGAAACCTTTCTCTTTTCAAACAAAAGGAAAAAAACATTTGCAATATTTTTTACATCTAGCAATATTTCACTTTGATCAAGGTTTTGAATTAATAAATTTGCGTTTTTCGTCTTAATTCTGAACTTTCTGATAGCTCATGCAGGTATAGTATAACGGCAATTGATCCTCTTATTTCTCTAGGCATATTATTTGTTAACAAATGAATAATTTTAACTTGGGCTCTATTGCATACAATTGTTTTCACGCAATTTTGTCTAAAATAAAATATTTATAACAAAAGGTTCGCTACGAAGATATAAAAATATCATATTCCTTAGGTATTTAAGAACTATAATTACCTTAGTCCAACCATATTTGAGTAGTTGAGTTGACCAAGACCCAATAAATCAGACAGATACTTTATGTTGTTAGGATTGTTGAATCCAGAGCTATTCTCCATGATTGTCTCATAGCTTTGCCCTTTGTTGTCCATAGCTTTCCTGGATAAAAATAAAAAGTAAGATTATCACCAGGTAATGACTTTTTTTTCATACTTATTGTTAAAGAACGTAAAGAAGTGGCTGCTTTGTTAAAATTACAACATTTTATTTTTAACTCTAATAACCAAAATTCGCTTTTATCTCTTTATCTGCCCTTGTATTTTTACCCTGTAAAGTTGAATACTTATTTTCTCACTTGGTTTGACATTGCTGAATTCACTTCAGATTAATTTATTGATTGAGCCTCATTAAATGTGAATCCATGCTATTCTTGAAGATACTTCTTATCTCACACAAAGTTCCATGCCATTATTAATTAAGTTTATGCGTAAGTTGCTGCCACATTCTCCAAAATCTGGGATACCAATATTCAGGTATTTTTATAATTAACAAGCAGCCACATTACAAAGGTAGGACATATTTTCAATTGATCCCATTTTTCTTAGTCTAAAATTTGTACAACTGTACAATACCTGAAAATTAGGAAAACTCGTGTCTCACCTTTCCAATTACCCCCAAGATGTATATACTAGATAGTCGTTTCATTTGTATTTATAATTTTCTGTAATATATTTTCTCTCGAGAGTAAAGCATATGCTGCCCTAGCTCGATTACAGATAATATTTTTTAATATAAAATTCATTTTTGTGCAACAAAATAATATGCATAACCCTAGGGTAGGTTCTAAAGCCACGTCAATATATATATATATATTTTTTATCATCCACAAGTTGACCAAAAAAATGTTTTAGACGTAGCACATTTTTTGTAGTAATGATCAAATGACATCGTTTTTATTTGTCAAATAAAGCTGTAAGTTTAAATGATGTATTAATCATTTATGCGCGAATCAGTCATGAATTAAATAAATCACTTTTGGATGCGCGATTCAAGTTGCTTGGTCTTTTTGTGAAGAGATGGTGAACTAAGCTAAAGTTTGAACACTAACAGCACAAAGAGTAACATGAAAAAACGGAAATGGTGCATACAAATTTTTGCTGTGGTTATTTTTTTAAACACAAGGCGTTATAAAAAGACCAAACAACTGCATTTTTTCTTTATACCTACCATCCGCTATATTAGGTCGGAAAAGCCGAAAACAGCGCTTCATACTGGAAATACAATCTCAAAATACATTGAGGTCATTTGGTGTTTAGTGACACGTTCATTGGTGCTTGAAATAATACATTTATCACAAATGTAGGTAGATCGTGAAAACAACAATAGCTGTGTCAACCAATGCTTCAATCTTTCTTATAGCATTTTAAACTCATTGTCGTATTAACTACTGACATTTATGTTACAGACTGTCTGGTACCTGGATTCATAAAAGCTGGTAAGAGACAATCAAAACCTACTGTATCTGTGATCACTAATGACAATCATGGCATTATTTTGCCTTAGAAATCGAAAAGTTCTCCTTTTACCAAGTAAATATCATTGTAACTACAGGTAGTATTAATAGTCAGATCATAAATTGTCAGAGCATCTGAGATCATCTAAGTGTAAGATCAAGTCATGACTGGACTTCACTTAAAAAATCTCCTACTTTAAGACCAGACTATGAGTGCCACCCTGTTTCAGTTAAACAAATCTTTGCATCCAAAAAAATATTTTTAAAAAATACACAAACACCCTGGCATTCAAAATTCTCACAAGATCACCATTCCAGTAGCAACTTTGAATACAAGTTTTCAAACACAATATTCAATTTGCAACTGAGGTAAACATTTTGACTACTTACTTGTATGCATCTGGTAGGTCTTCAGCATGTACAAGTCCCATAGGTGGATGAGGAGCTTGACCTTCACGAGCAGGTACATTCATAACTGCTACAACACGCTCAGCCTCCACATTAACTTCCCCAACTACAACGCAGACTAGATCATTGGCCATGTAGCCTCTTGTTACACCTTTTTTATCCACTGCTGGTACAGTAGCTGTGTTCAATATTAAAGCCTATAAAACAACAACACATTTATATGTAAAATATGCAAACTTATAGAAAACAAAAACTGAATTATTATAGATTTAAACTGCATAAAATAATCACCTTTACTCCAAGATCAGACACTACCCTGGGAAAATCGCTACAGTTGCATAAAACCTTCAATAAAAGACCAGCGGCACTTTTACCCATGACTTGCGCAAAAATTACATCCCCAACCAATAAGCTCTGTAAATAATAGTAAATTCACATTTTAATAAAAAAAGAGTTTATAATTAAATTATTAAACAGAGAATATTAAATACAATTACCTCTAAAAAGTTACGTATGCGCTGTGATTTTTCCATTGCAACAAATGAATCCAAACCAGGCATAGTAGCATAGAATTCTGTGCAAACATTTTTTCATAAATATAAAAATACAAACAAATCTATTACATTAAAAATGTTCAATTGTTTTTTTTCTCAAATTACCTTCATCACCAAGCTCTTGTTTGATTGGATCAGCAGTTCTAATAAGATTAGACTTGTCGTACAAAGTATCAGCTTTCTTAGCAATAAACTGCTGCAGTTTCAACCTTTTTCCCCTGTCACTGAAACTAATCATCACAACGTTAAAAGGAATCTCCCAAAAATGTTGTTTTTTTTTTTTCTAATTTGAAATTTCATTCCATGTATTCATATACTAGATATGCTTTAGTTATCTGAAGTACAAACTAGTTCAAAAACAGAAGTATTGATCAACTACACAAATTATGCATGAATTACACCCATTATTTCTCACCTATAGCCACAATCAGTTAAATAGTTTAATACTATACTTATGCTGTAACTAGGTTTACCAAAAAATCAATAATCTTATGATCTATAAGGTACCTTAAAGTTTTTTGTCGCTGTTGGTAGATTTCAAAGCTTGGCTCTTTTAAATTCAGCATAAGCAACTCCGATTCATTACGTTCACTCTCCCACACTTTCTGGAGCTGCTGCCCATGATAGTTGAGGGCTTGTGCAATCAGGTGTGAATCCATTCCATCCATCTTATTGCACGATTACCTCCAAAAGGCTTCTATCGTCACCAAGTAAACTAAAAAATGATAATAATTCAAGAATGTTGTATAACAAATTTTTCATCTCTTATTATGATTATCGTAAGCGGCAAAGAGCATTATTCAACTTTGCTTTCGCTATTTCATCGTTTACTCATTATTCAAAGCATGCAAATGCAAGGTTTCTTAAAATATGTTAGACAAGTACAAATTTCTGATGCAAAATTACGAGCCGTAGATAGACTTAGAAAAAGTCTAGTGTGCTACGGCTACAATCATTTCAAGAGGGGGTTGGGTAGGATACTTACCCTTACAGGCGTATTTTCCAATCTCACATTTATTTAATTTTACATTACTTTAATTTTCTGTGAAATAAGACCGACACGATTCAGCGGCGTTGACGGCGCACAAACATGGCGTATACAACGATCGATTCTCTTTTGCACTTTGCGTTAAAATGGCCGCCTAACGCTGCGTGGATGCCGACGATGTCGTACATACGATACAATTGCCACATTGTTGATATATATAGCTATGAAACCGGAAAACGTCATTAACGCCATCTCTATTAGTTCCCGGATATTGCCACAGTTATTCATTTGATTTCGCAGTGATTCTAGTGGAAAAGAAATCAAATTGATAACTATTTTCGAATGACAAATTATTTGTTTTAAACTTTTAAAGAATATTTTCAATCAATGAGGCTGAATTTTATTTTTATGTATAGACTTAGTGCTTTTAATGTGTATGTACAGATTGTTGATGTGGGTATTAAATAGAAGAAAACTCATCTTTGTAAAATTGTAAATTGGTTTATTCCCTTATTTGTGTTATAATAATTTACAAGTTTCATATTTACAATTCAACCAGTCGTTACGAGTATATTATACGTTACAGAAAACAAAAAAAAAAGATTACTGTATAAAATTCTCATCAAGTAAATTCCCACAAAGAACAAAAAATACCTAGTATGTAGGTAAATGTACATTGATATTGTAAATGCAAAGAGTTGCTCACTCATCCTTTTTGTTATTTTTACCTATATTCCAATGTAAAAAGCTAATTAATTTTCCAAAAGTCAACGTAGTAATTGCACTACGACAGTGGGAATAAAATATCTTTGGAATGCCCAGTAAATAACAACCATCAAAAAGAAGGTACTATCACTTTTTCTTTTTTGAAACTGCAGCCTTCTTTTCGGTTACATTCCAGTAATACAGAAGTTGAGAAACAATCAGTCCATTAGCTAGGGTAGAGACAATGTACATAATAACCATAGTTGCATCTCCTGTCTCCTGGACCGAGGTGAAAATTCTTGCTAGTGAGCCAAAGAACAGCATAAATCCAGTAGCAGCGGACAACTGACCAGTGCTTCCATTGGAATAATTTGTATAAGCTTGTGTAAACTGAAATCATTACAATTATTGAGAGTAGAATATATAACTTCTTTCTATTTCTGCGAGAGAGCATAAATACAAAATAAAATACCTTGCTGCACAGAATAACAGGTATATTCATGGCTTGGCCAAACCACAGGATGTTAAGAGGAGCCAAACCAGCGACAACAGCTGCTATTACAGAAATATAAGCGGCAAGAAATGCAGTAGCCTTTGCTGCACCATCGGAGTAGTACATAACCAGGCAGACAATTGTAACTGTTTGCAGGCCTAAAAATACTGCATCACCCCACGAACTGCAAAGACAGATAAGAGGATATTATTTTGAGCAATCATCTCTTCTAATAAATTTAGCTCAGGTAAGTGATTGTTATGCATGACATTGACACCTGAATGGAAATCCACTGATAAAACTGTAAGATGCCATAGCAGTTATGGCAAAGAGATCCAGCAAAACGCTGACGGTACTTATTCCCTTAGCACTCTTATTCTGAAGAATTTTTACAATTTGAGGAATTTTAACTGTGAAAAAAATAAAAGACTCTTTGATAAGTTCCACAATGAAAATATAACAAAACATTTGAATCTAAACAAACTTACCAAGCACTGAGCCAGCAATAATTCCGAGACCCAGGGTCTTGCTGAGCGTCGCTTTGAAGCACTCGGCTGGAAAAAATACTTAAAATTATCAACTGCACCTTTCAAAAATCAGCATTTGAATCGAGATTGCTGAGATGGCGCGATAATAAACATTGTCATCTATATACCTATATACGAGACACATGCGAACAGCTGAGTTATGGATGTATTGACGCGAGCCGATCAGGGAAAAAAGTTATGCAAAAGGAAGAACTTACCGTGAAGAAAATTGAAATCTTCGACATAATTCTTCCAACATTCCCTGGTGAAAAAGAGAAGCGGCAACTCCTGTATAAATTGTGCCATGTTTGCCGCTTACGTGTACCACGTTGGTAAGAACCGTTCAGTGTACTATGTCGCGAGCGTCGAACGAATGCATAGGTTGGATGAGATAGAGCAAACGACACGGCATATCGGCAGGTGCTGCCACTCGCGGTGGCCAAGGCGGAGTGTGTTGGATCAGAGCTTGCATAATATAATAATAACGTGTTGTCAAAGTATAATTGTATATTGCATGATGGGATTTGCAAATGATAATACGCGACAGATAAATATGCTCAATACATATATACGGATAGTTAATCAAGAGACGCGGTAGCGCCTTCACGACAAGTACGCAAGTTTTTCTACATTAATTATCAAACTTTCAAAACAGACCAAAATATGCGCACATGATTTTATATAATAATATTGATAGTTTTAATAAACGAGAGTAGAGCGAATAGATGTCAATTCCTGAAAGAATCATTGCTTTCTCTAAAATATTATATAATGCCGAGATCATTGCCCGGTAATATAAATTTCCAATTATCTATCAAGTGGGTGGTATAATAATGTGCGTAACGCGCCCTTTATTATTATACACACAATATTGTTTACGCCCGCTAACATCCAGGTATTGAAATTTTAACGTTTTTATTATGAAAAATGTTATCAGTATAATTTACACTTTATTATATATAATATTTTATATTTATTGGCCTTTTTCATTGCCATTTAGCTGATCAAAAAGAGCTTTAATTTAAGTCCAGAATGCGGTTGAATTTGACCTCTCGGATCAAAAGTTATAAAGAGTTTAAAAAAGAGAAAAATCAGAGATTTTCGTAAAAATTTCCCTGATGTTAAATTCCCGTAAGAGAATTTTGAATGGTTCAAAGAATCGAAAAAATTGGTCTGGTGTTCTCAAATCTAAATTTTCCATAATCGCATTCATTCATATTTGAATATTTTCTGATTTAAAAAATATAATATATCTTGACTTTGTGCAAAACAATATACATAAAAGTATACGTCCGATTTCCATTGTTCATTATTCTCTTTTTGCAAGCCGATCAAAATCCATCCTGCAGTCGATATATCTGCGCGTAATTCTGTATCATATCCCACGCGGTATTACATAAGTAAAATACAGAATAATAATACGCGTGAAGTTGCTCATGACTATAATAATCACGAGTAGCAAAAAATGGAAGAGCGCTAGTGCAACACATCGGGATTAACCCCCCGATCGCCTGATTATGCGGTAGAATCCAAAGTTCAAAATTAAAAAGTAGCAACAAAGCATATTATACATACACCGCCACTTAAAATAGGCCACCCGACTCAATAATACACAAATGAAGCAAGCATAATCGCCAAATCAGCGTTAATCTCGAGGTAAGCTCATCCCCAATTTTACGTGCATATACGTATGTCGAAGCGAATTGAGCTGGCCATTGCAATCAAAGATCCACACGCGCTCGCCTCGCGAGGGAGAGCTGATAAGCCATCAAGGGTAGCTATGTACAAACGTACACGTACACACACACACATATATATACATATATACGTAGACATGCGCAAGCTCGGGGGTGGGAGAGCGACAGGTAGCAGTGAGAGCTAGAGAATAGCCGATTCAAAAAAAGTAGGTCGCGCGCGCCGCTGAGGTTAAGTGGGCGGCGGCTGGTACGAGCGACCCCTTTTTGGCGCAAGCGAGAGCGAGCTCCCGTTAAAGCTCGCAGACAGCAGTAGTAGTAAGTAGACTAGTAGATAGAAAGCTGTCCGAGACGCCGGTAGTATAGCTGACGGCTCGAGTAGAGAGTGAGAGAGCTTGCAAGCTTACGCGGGGTGTATCGTACATCGCTGCAGGCATGAGCGAGGAGCCGGCGCCGCCGATCGCTGCAGCCGCCGATCCGTCATCGGGGGAGGATCGGCAGCAAGCACTAGCACCAGCAACGATCCTCCCGGTACCGGAGCTCATCGTTACGAACCACGACGATGCAGAGAGCGAGAAGATGAAGGAGGATGCGACCACCGCGCCAGTGCCGCAGCAGAACAATAAGCCGTCGCAAGCGAACGAGCAAATGGAGCACTTTGTCAGGATCAAGGAACTCGTGAAGAAGGCCATAGCCGCCAAACACACCTTTATGATTCACGGCAGGTCGAGAGTCGTCAGGGAGTGTCTGCTCGGCAGGGGATGGTGCGAGAAGCTGCAGAGGAAGAACGCTAACCATGTTGGCAAGTAGTGAGCTTTACTACATTTTTATATTATTATACGATATTTTCTATCAGCTTCGCCTTCCAAATTCAAGTCGACAATATCATATATAATACTCGGATGTGTCGAATAATCGTATCGCAGGTGAGCAACAGATTGGCGTCGACTCTCACCCATCGACGCTTCTGGCGGGTATCGGCAATTTGAACGAGAGCCAGAACGAGCGTCTCCTCATATCCAAGATGCTGTCGAACCACAGCGTCGACTTTCTCTGGAACGCCGGCTCCGAGTGGACCGGCTGGCCGTCGCAGGACAACAAGAACACCATCTTCAACAGATTCACCCGGGCGAATTTCACCTCGAAAGTATATATATATATATATATATATATATACAATATTACTCTATACCGCATATACGTTATTCATCGTCGCAGGTGGGCCTCTGCTCGAACGTGCGCCAGATGCACTGGTACTACGAGGCCGGCATCGCCCACACCCTCTTCCCGCGCTGTTACAACATAAGCCTACCCGACCAGATGCACGCCTTCATCGAGGACTACAGGCATGCATGCGTACATGAATGTAAAATGTCAAGCTACAAGCGGTAAAGATCCGATTTGAATTTTCAGACTCACGGCTTGTCTGTCGCTGCTCAAGTGGCTGCTGGACAAGACGAGGCTCGGCGGCGAAGAGGCCGTGAGATCGTCGGGGGGATCGGTACCTCTCAGGGCGCTCGACTTCGCGATAGCCCGCTGCAGTGACTTGATAGGCAGCAAGTCCCACGAGGACATCGATCAGGAGCTCGAGAAGGTCTGGTCGCATCAGTGGGACCAGTTCATCGCTTGGTACTACAAGCTGCTTCACGGGAACGCCCTGTTTATCGCAAATACTGTGCCGCTGAATGTGAGTCGTCTACCTTATTTGAAATTTATTACTTGAAATGTAGAACGAATAATTAAACTTGAATATATACATTTATTTATTATATCATTTTACAGAAATACATGCAAGCAGCGCGACACCTGCTGAAGAAGGTGAAAAAGTTCTGGCCGCAACTCGACATGGACGGCACCATGAACATCTGGATTCTGAAGCCGGGCAACAAGAGCCGCGGACGCGGCATAATCCTCATCAATAAACTCGACGACATACTTGCGAAAGTCAACCCGACTAACAAGAGCACGGACGCGCGCTTCGTCATACAGAAGTACATCGGTCAGACAGCTGCTTCAAATATATCCGTTTCCTGCTAATTGTGATCGATATAATGAGCAGCACACTTATTTTCTAATTGCAGAGCGGCCCCTGCTGATTTACGAGACCAAGTTTGACATAAGGCAGTGGTTTATCGTCACGAACGCCCAACCTCTGACGCTCTGGATGTACAGGTATATATACGTAATATACTTTCGTGCATATATTTAATGTATGATAATGCGCGATCGACTTTAATCGGTTACTCGGTCTCTCTCTCTCTCTCTCTCTCTCTCTTACTCTACGATAATATCATTATTGCGGGCTGCACGATTAGTCGGAAGTCGTGGCAAACTTAATTGTCTCGATGATCGTGGGAGGATCAATTTCTGGCGCCGTATTAACTATATGCATACGCGACCTCTTTTTCGACTCGTCGCAGGGAGAGTTACCTGAGGTTCTGCTCGCAAAAATTCAGCCTCACCGATTTCCACGAATCGATTCATCTGTCCAACAACGCGGTGCAGTGCAAGTACAAGAACAGCCCGGACAGAGATGCAGCCTTGCCGGCGGAGAACATGTGGGACGTGGCCACCTTCAAGGCGTACCTCAAGTATACTGGGAGATTCTTGAATTTTTCCGAAAGGCGATTTGCTTGGCACGAAAATCGGCATGCTGGATATCTGTTCACAGGAGTCGGGGCCAGGAGGATGCCTGGGATCAGCTGATATACCCGGGGATGAAGCAGGGCCTTGTTGGCTCGCTTCTGGCGAGTCAGGATGCGATGGACAGGCGGAAAAACAGCTTCGAGCTCTATGGCGCCGATTTCATGGTCATGGAGGACTTTTCCGTCTGGCTCATCGAGATCAACAGTCATCCGGATATGAGCAACTCGACCAGCGTCACCACGAGGCTCGTTCGAAAAGTCATGGAGGATATAATCAAGGGTATATACAGTATATGCGATAAATCCTATACTTAATCTTGTTTAATTTGCGTTGTGTTCGATAAACTTGATTTTCTATTGGGAGTTTAAGGTCAACAAAGATGGCGGCCAGAAAATTAATAGATACTAACGGCTTACTAACGTTGTAAATTCTGTCATGATTAACATCTTTGATGATCCGTAAAAGCTCCAGAAAAAATTGAGCTATATTCATTAGTTTTACAAACAAGTTTTTTGAAATCGAAGCCTTATCTGGTCACAGGTATATTATTATTGTTACTAAAACGAAAACGATCAAAATGACGTAGAAGTGGTAGTTGAAAAATGGACTGTTCGTACTCTTGCTCGGATACTCAAAATACATTTTTTTAAAGTCAATTTGTAGTAAAGTATAGTATAGTTCGTTGGGCAACGAATTAGTGCAGCAGACTCTTTTTTTACTAAGTTTTCTGTATTCAGTACAAAAATACATTTCGCTCTAGATAACAGTTAACTCTACAAGTTAATTTAATGAGTTCACATACAATTTACAATAATTGTTATTCAAAAATTGACTGAAAATACTGAACTCCCATATACCTACCACCAATGTAAAACAGCTCTAGAGACTATAGAGACTTCGTTGGCGCCACGTTTCTTAATTCCCGAAGCTGTCGCTAGTATCGCATTGCAACTCTTTAAACTCCCAATATAGTAAAGAACTTTTGAAATGTTGATCGAATTTATTGCACTTTGTAAAGTGGTGATTGACCACCGAGAAGACTCCAGCGCCGACACCGGCGACTTCGAGCTCGTTTACAAACAAAAAGTGTCTTCCTGCCAAGCTTACTTGGGTAGCGGTCTGTCGCTTCACGGTACCCGCATCCTCCTTGGCGAGAAACGAGCCGAAAAAGCTTCCGTCAACTCCAATGTCATTACGGTGCGTATTTTTATTTTTTTTTTAAATATTATTTTGTCTTTTTAAAAATATCTTTAAAATTGGTTTTCGTTAAGGTCGAAGAAATACTCTTTATTTTTCTTTTCTCTATTAAAATTTATATCGGAAAAATACAAGGTTAAAAAAAATCAGGCTTCCTTGGGAAAAAGAAAAGCTGCGACGGGCACGGTGGCACCACCTCTAACCGCAGCAAGTCCCCGCATGGGACCAGCCATGGTTGACCTGATCGAAAAGCTCGAACTTCAGCTGGACAACGAGTTTTACGAGTACCTCAAGCTCAGGTCCGCTCCAGCCAATGGCAAACTCTCCAGGCAGCTTCTGCCGCTACCTACACCCGAGCTGCTCAACAATACCAACAACAACAGTGACAATAATTTTCTCGACGTCGAGACCAACACCAGACACTTCAACCTAAATCTCACGAGCTCACAAACTGCCCTGAATACACCAGCCAGCTCGACCTCGCCTGTCAACGGACAGAGGGTTGTTATTGCTCTATCTTTATTTTATTTGCTATATATCAGATTGTTATTTAGGGCGCAGTTTATAAGCTCTCGTACGGCTTTCCTAATTTACGAGGCTCTTATCTTACTAGTCAAATTACCGCCTACTGTCTTCTCTATATAGGACATTGCTTGAATTACAGTGTTATAAAGACTCGTTCGAGTACTTTAGACATAGAATTTAGCTTTCCGGGCCAGATTTTCCTTTCAGTAAATTTAATGAGATGAAATTACACTCAAATTTCAAATGTTTTAACTTTTTCCTTTGAATATAAAATACACTTTGCCAATAGAAATTTATCTTATAACGTCAAGACGGCGAAATGATCAATTTAGTCAATTAATTTGTTTATATAAAAAGAGACAATTCACGGCGGCGGCTGACAAAGATTTCATTCGTGATTAAATCATATAGAATAGAGAAATAACTGATGAACATTTAGTCAAAGAGCAGCAAAGATGATTGTAATATTTTTTAAAAAATACTTTAGATTGAGATTGAGATTCCCGATTTAGATATCTTTCCGAGGCAGAAATTAGATTTTGCATAACAATAAGAATGTCATAAAGAATGTTGCAGGAAAGCTGTCGAGGAATAGTACGAAAAATTCGCCGAGCAAGAAACCGACCAAAAGCAAGCCGACTACTGTCCCTCAAACTAAGAATACGGAAGCAATCGATACTTCGCAAACAGCCAAAACAGTCATGTCAAAAATAATGGATCTGCGAAAAGAGACGACGACGAAAAGCAAGTCTGCTACTCCGAGCAACGTGTCCAAGCTCTATCGTGTCGTCAGAGCACCTGAAAATTCGGTACATCAACAATTACAATAAAAACTGTCTAAAATTTTTATGTTTTTGCATTTAGCCATATCAACATACGACTTTTTGTAGGCCATAAATAATAAATTGATGGAGGCAACGGACAGAGGCAGTACGAAAAGTCAAAAGACTGATAAAAAGGACAAAATGCCTGTCAACACCAAAGTTATTCCATTGATTCCAAGTGGACTCATACTATCCGGTAAAAAGAAGGAGAAAAAAATTTCGCGATCGGCTGTGCCAGATGGAAGCAAACCGAGTCACGCGAAAAGGAGAGACCGAACATTAAGTAGCCAAATTATGGTCGACGTAACAGATATGTATGCTGTTGGACTAGCCGTGAATAAATGAAATACAATGAGATTTTATTTTCGAAGCTTAGCTGCTCATGATATAGAAGAGACAATGACGCCAGATTCCAAGCCCTGAGATTTAACTGTTGAAAAAAATCGTTATCAAATTGTAATTTCTATGTACATACAAGATACAGCATTTATTTTTAATAAACGTTTTTTTACAAAATCGACGGACGTCGTTATTCACTTTTGCTCAATCTTTGAAATGTTTTCATGCATATACGTAATTCTTTTATAGTTTCTGTACATAGGAAAATATAAAATAATTCAAGAATAAATCACTTTCTTGGATCATATATCGTCGAAGTACTTTAAGTAGTAATTTTCATTTTTCGTCGCGAAGACTAGCACTTTTCACGAAAACACTTGCGGTTTCGGGGCTTTATGCTTAAACAATTGATGATATTCATGAACGACAAAGTGGTACATAGTAACATTCACATGCACAGAGATAGCTAGTACAAAAATTATTAAATTATCATACGTTTTTCACATACTACAAAGAGCATTAGTTTGAGCCGTGAAATTTACTACTCTACGCTGCGAAAGTGAAAAGTGCTAGTCTTCGCGGCAAACATCGAAACGTACTAGTCTTCGACGCGAGTTCTGAAATCTACTACTCTTCGTAGGGGTCGACGATATAAACTAATATAAATATACAATTCAAATCGTGCTTATTACGAAAATTGGATAATCCATACCAATTCTGCGTAATCGTGTTTTCAAATTCTCTGAAAACAAATAGTAAGTATTTTAATTGAAGTATTTGATCTTCATCTTGGATAGAAAACCACTAGATGTACATACCTACACAGGTATACATAAAGATTTATATTTTATAAACTTCTTTCCAATATGTAAGAAAATGGTATGCTACCACGTAGGGTAGCACGTAACTACTGTTTATGAACTTCTCAATGTTGTCACATGCTCCATCTATGTATAATGAAAGAAAAGATGGCTCACCATAGTCATTTGTAGCAAGCATTTTACTGCCAAACTTAGTCAGAAAGCTGTTTAACAGAGCCTACCTACAGTAGTGTACGAACCTTGCACGACACTATTGTTTTTGGCTCATTAAGGCGTTATTTATTACCTCTGGGTGTTCATAGTTTTTACATAGATACAGTAAGATACTCTTTTTACGTCAGTTTATCTTACTTCTAATTGATTGAACTTTTTTCTATTTCATTGCTCTGTCAATATCTGAGTATTTCAAAATTATGTTGAATTGAGAAAGTAACAAAATATTCTTTTGTCACAATGTATTCCTAGTCTTTATAATTTTTGTACAAAAAAAGTCGATGGAGACTTCTTATATTTATCCTATAAATAAATCTAAAATCTTGCAAATCGTCAAGCAAAGTATTACAGCAGATTCTTCATTTCCGCCATAAACTGCATATATGCGTCGTCCTTGGTTTTTGGTTGCTGTACCGGTTTTGGTACACTTGGAGGTTCTGGAGGCATCCTCTCTGGTATTCGTATTATCGGTGTCGGCACCGATGGTTTCTTCTTATCGTCTATCCTTTTAACACGTAACGAGGTAGGTAAAAATCTTGTTACGTCCGCAGCTAAGTTTCGGATTTGTGGTTTTGCCTCGATCGTCGTCTTGCCACTTTCTTTATCTTTCTTGGCATTAATCAACTGTGGTGCAGCAGTAAGAACATTTGGAGTTTTCTGAGCATTAGGAACCCCAGAGATACCTGTTGGTCCCATAGGTCCCATTACTCGTGGCATGGGCATTGGTCCACCCGGCCGCATCATTCTCGGCATACCAGGCGGAGGACCTAAAATTGCGTAAAGAATAATACGACGAAAAAATAGCGAGTAGCATGTATTTTTATAATTTCTGTAGAAGTATTCATTTTTACCTGGTGGAAGTCTTATTCCCATGGAATGGCGTGGAGGTGGCGGTGGTGGTATTCTTAAATGTAAAGGTGGAGCTGATGGTCGATACATGAGCGGAGGTGGAGGCGGTAATCCCATCAAAGGCATTGGAGGTTGAGGTGCCGGCATAGCAGGAACATCGATAGTATTTTTGTCATTTTGATCTTGATTGACAGAATCACCATCCAGTAACGATAGTCGCGCATTTAAGTCTTGAGCTCGTTCTGTCTCTCTTTTTTTGTGAACCACTTCCATTTCTTTCATGAACTGCTCAATATCCTGGCCAGCCATTACCAACATTTTCTGTTGCAGGCTGGTTGGTTTCTTAGCCGCGTCTTTTTCTTTGTCCTTGTCAATTTCTTTACCGTCCATGTCTTCTCGTTTATCATCATCCATACGATCCTCGTCAGCAAAACGAATCGTTTTCGATTTATGAGACAATTTCATCTAAAATTATTAAATGCATTACCCATGAATTATTAATGTACTAAAATACTGTAAATACTTTAATTACAAAGCTTATTTAATAAGACTCACTCTATCATCGTCTTCGTCATCACTGAGAAATATATCTGGAGGAGGAAATGGTGGAACTCCTGGTGGATCCCTATTTGTTGGCATCATTGTAGAATTGTTAACAGATGAATATATACTCGTTTTCTTTAGGATACTTGGTGGTACAGGAATATTGGCGAGTGGGTGATGTTGTGAATAATAATGAGAATGTGGTGGATATGAATGCATTGGCGGCATTTCAGGCAATGGTATTTGTGCTGTCATGGGACCTAAAAATTCATTTAAAAATTACTATAGTATGCTATTTTATTTTGTGAAATCAATGAATTACAGTTTAGTATGAAAGTGCAGGTGGCGCAGTTGAATAATATAAAATTTAATAAAGGTAAATATAATGTAAATAAAAATTGTAGATTTTAAATAAGAATATTCGGAAACAATTCGATGTAAAGAGTATAATAAGAAAATAAGTCTATTTATAAGTAAGATACTCTGAAAGTAGCCAAATTTTTCAAGTCAAATGATTATCTAATCATATATTAAAGTAATTTTGAGCCTTTCATAGTGAAGTTAGTAATACATGCGTTGAATTTGAGATTGAATGCTTCTTATACATAAATGATGCTTTCACTATTTAGATGATAAAAACATTGTGTATACCTGTATAAACTTGATTTCCACTTGAAGGTAGTGGTATCTCATCAACCTGCACCTGCTGTGCATGTCGTACAGCTTCAAAATATGAGACTAGTTCTAATCGTCTTCGTTCATACTGAATCATCTGATCCTTAAGTTCTGTCCACTTTTCTTGATCATCCTTTGCCTTAAACATTTATTTATTATTATTTTAATGTGTTATGAGACAATATTGTGACTTGAATACATATTTCCATACATATAAGTTACTAGAGAATGACATAGTTATACTTACAAACATTTTCAAAACTCTATCTAAAGTTTCTTTTAACTTTTTACGCTTATCTTTTAAAACCTTCTCATTTAGTGGCGGAGGCTGCATGACATTGTACTCTTCAAAGAAATAAATGACCATTTATTAAATATTATCTTTAAAGTACAAATGTATTATTACCTACTTAAATTTTTACAACATACCCATCTGATCTATTTTTTCCATCTCTTCAATAATTTGACTAGGATCTTTCCCTTTCAATACCGCTGCTCTAACAAGTTGTCGTTGTCTCTTATTTTTTTTCAATTCTTTTTTCCGAGCTTCTTTTCCTATTATAGCATAGAAAATACAACATTTAACGTCAACAATTTTATTTAACCTCCAAACCATAATATAACAACATTGCTTTTCTATACTCACGCGCCTGGTCGGTGGGATTCATATACTTCCCACTTTTTGTGGTATTTATCGATCTTCGACCCATTTTTTGTGTTGTATTTTTCAGTCAGTTATATTATGATAACAATTAAACATTAAGGTTTATATATGAGCTAAGCCCAAAACCAAACATTGATCTTTTAGGTTATCCCCAAGGCCGAAAGGTAATTTTTGTGATGATGAGTATGACGTATAGTGTGACGAGTGTGACCCTGCGTACAACCCAGATAACATCATGTCGGCACAGTGATGGCACAATGATGACATG